>APFE031504046.1:51386-127558 GCA_000404065.3 Pinus taeda | reverse complement strand
TTTCACCTCATATCCTTGTGGCTGCTGCATATATATCTCTTCCTCCAAATCCCCATGGAGAAAGGTTATCTTTACATCCTCTGCTGAAGATGCAAATCTTTAGCGGCTACTAGACTTAGAATAGTTCTGATTGAATTCATTTTCACAACAGGAGAAAATATCTCATCAAAGTCTATAACCTTTTTCTATGCAAACCTTTCACCACAAGTCTAGCTTTATACCTTTTTCTACCTCTATCTTATTCCTTCAACTTGTAAACCCATTTATTCTACAATGTTGTTTTACCCACAGGCAACCTGACTAAGTCCCAAGTCTGGTTATGTGCTAAGGAGTACTCCCACTTCTTCCTGGTTTCTACCTGCACTGCTTCTTCATAACATTCTGGTTCACCAGAATTAGTCAACAATACATAATATAATGAAGGAGAGTATCATTCAGGGGGTCTACTTATCCTGGTAGATCTTCTAACACCACATTGAGGTGTTTGAGGTGTTTGAGGTGCTTGTTGTGGTTGTGGTTGTTGTTCTAGCTATTGATCATTATGATTTTCAGGCACCATTACTTTCCCTGTGATATCGTCAAGCACTGTGTATTCTCTGTTTTCTTTTTCCTGTTTCTTTTCCTGCAGCTGATCCTTATACAAAACCTTTTCATTGAATATTACATCTCTGCTCCTAATGATTTTATGTTTTTCATAATCATAAAAACAATAACCAAAATCATTAACACCATATCCAATAAAGGTACATTTCTTTGATTTTGCCTCAAGCTTTGTTCTATTTTCTTTATTAATGTGGACAAAGGCTTCACACCCAAAAGTCTTTAAAAATGAGTAGTTTACCTTTTTACCTGTCCATGCCTCCTCTTGAATACCACCATCCAAGGAACTTGAAGGCCCTCTGTTTATTATATAAACAACAATATCTACAACATCTGCCCAAAATTGTAAAGGCAATCCTGTATGCAATCTCATGCACCTTGCACCCTCCATGATTGTCATGTTCATCCTCTCTGACACGCCATTTTCTTGTGGTGTTCTTGGAAATTTCTTCTCTCTACGAATTCCATTCTCTGAACAGTACCTATCAAAATATTTGTTGCAATATTCACCTCCATTGTTTGATCTGAGACACTTCAACCTTTTTCCTGTCTCATTTTCAACCAAAGCTTTCCATTTTTTGAAAGTATCAAATACATCAGATTTATTTCGAATATAATAAATCCAGGTTTTTCTGGTTGCATCATCAATAAAAGTAACATAATAATGAGAGCCACCAAGAGATGATACCTAAGCAGGGCCCCATACATCTGTATGCACAAGCTCTAAATTTTCGCTCTTCTTTTCTTTCCCAACTCTAAGGAATCTGACTCTCTTATGTTTTCCATAAACACAATTTTCACAGAATTTTAAATCAACATGCTTCAAACTCGGCAACAAATTTCTTGAGTTAAGAATCTACATCCCCTTCTCACTCATGTGCCCGAGCCTATGATGCCATAATGTCGTATCTTCTCCTGTAAAGGTTAAAGCATTAACAAAATTAGAAATACCATTGCATAAATACAATGTACCAACCTTTCCTCCTTTCGCTATTACCAAGGATCATTTAGTGACCTTCCATGTTTTATCTGTGAAAGTAGTTACGCAACCTTCACCTCCTAACTGCCCTATTGAAATCAGATTTTTCTTCAGATCTGGAACATGCCTTACCTCCTTCAATAGCCATTGATTTCCATTCCACTGTTTTATGAAAATTGTACCCATTCCAACAATTTTACAGGGTTTATCATCACCCAATCGAACCTGTCCAAAATTTCCTTGAACATAATCATGAAAATGTTTCTTATCAGGTGTGGCATGGAATGAGGCCGCTGAATCTACCACCCAAGCATCAATAATATTTTCTAATGAAAGAATCAAAGCATCTTACAATACATCACCTGTTACATTCGCTTCATGATTAGTTTCTTGTTGCACATCTCCTTCTTTTCCCTTCCGAGACTTGCAATATTTCTTCAGGTGTCCTTTCCTTTTGCATTTCTAGCACACTATCCCCGATCTAGACTTGGATATGCCTTTTCTTGACTTACTGTGATATCCTAGGCTCTTTCCTCTTTTCATTTTTCTTCCCCTAGTCTCTGTAGTCAAAGCATTACCTGATGTCTCACCGGAGCTTTTTGATCGCATTTCCTCGCTAAGGATTGCACCGACAACATCATCAAAATTTAAGGTACTAGATCCATAGACAAAGTTACTAATGGCCATAACTAAACCATTCCAAATTTCTATCAATGAGCATAGAAATAACAGAGCCCTAACTTCATCATCAAAATCTACCCCTACAGAACTTAACTGACTTGTAACTGTATTAAAATCATTTAAATGGTCTACAATAGATCCACCTTCTGACATCTTCATATTAAATAAACGCTTCATAAAAAATACCTTATTTGAGGCCAAGGGTTTTTCATATAGTTTGGCCAATGCCAACATTAAACCCTCTGTTGTCATTTTCTTTGAAATAGTAAATGCTACCGACACCACTAGGCACAACCGTATTGTTCCAAGTGCCTTTCTGTCGAGAATATCCCATTCTGTGTCTGTCATACTCGTCGGCTTCTTTGTCTTTCCGCTCAATGATAGGTACATATCTCTCTGATATAGATAATCTTCCATCTGTATCTTCCATAGCTAGTAGTTTTGGTTGTTGAATTTTTCGAACCTAAACCTACCATCTTCCGCCATTACTCCCACTCGAACCAGGAACCCTTCTCTCCTATGAGTTTATCAGCCAAATAGACCTTCGGCTCTGATACCAGTTGTTAGAAAATGATATATTACAGAGAAATGGAACACATCAAATATTGCAGAAATATAAACATAGAAAATGCATAAAATAAGAGAGACACAGATATACGTGGTTCACCCAGTTTGGGCTACATCCACGGAGAAACATCCAGTCCTTCTTTTATTATATTATCTAGCAAACTGAAGAGATACAACCTACAACAGATTCGTTGTGACACCCTCTTCGCTCTCAATCTCCTCTCTCTTCCTCACTTAGAATACAGAGATACATAGATGCAATATAATTCCCTCATATATAGTGAGGGGTTTCCTTATAGGGAGAAAAACCCTAAATTAAACATAACTTCTACCGTCAGATCATCCACCTAATGAACAACTCATATTGACTAGAAATTACTAGACTTTTACAAGGCAATTTTACATCTGTTTTTAGCTTTGGGGGCGCTGTGCCTGAACCCCCACTGGGGGACCGTTGGCCTTTTAATCCACCAACCGGGGGGGATTAGCCTCCCCAGACCCCCGCGGGGGGACAAGTCCCCCCACCCCCCACGTGGAGGGGTGTACAATCTTCCTGGGGTATACATCTGACTGAGACCTTTGAATACAGAAGATAATCAATCTCCACACCCAACAGTGATTTGGTTTAGCTGACATAGTATTCCTTGAGGAAAGAGATCAAAATGAATAGCAATGTGGTAGACTACAAAGATTCTCCCTATGAATCAGATGGACAACATGGTATTGGGCACTTTTCTGACTTAGCAGACACATTGAGAAGATTGAAGGAAGAAATAAGGAGCTGTAAGGCAGACAATGAAAAATCATGCAGGCACAAGAGAAACAAGCAAAGGTTAATTCAATACTCCTTTAGAGTTTGTCAGAATTGTAGCGACAGGGGCCACTTTAGATTAGCCATGGGTTGGAGGCATAACTAATGGGGCATATGGTAGTAGGTCTCATGATGGTCACATGTCAGATAGAGATGACACAATTAGAGATGGAATATTTTTGGATACTCCAGATAAGAGGTGATGCATACATGTATTATTCTAGTTCTGATTCTGACAGGCATCATGATCATCATCGTTATCATCCTTACAGGAGCAGTGATAGGGGATACTTTCCAGATGAATTTAAGAAAAAAAATCCACCTGCTTTTGATGGATATTTGAAGAAGCTGGAAGATGAATAGGCTTGGATACTTGGGATGAATAAGTTCTTTGAGTTACATAATTACACAGATAATATGAAGGCTAGAGAAGCTATATTTAGTCTGAGAGGTAAAGCATATATCTTGTGGGAAGATGTGAAGCAGGTCAGATACATCAGAAAAGAGGATTTGAGTTGGCATGAGTTCAAGAGGCTATTCAGGAAGAAGTACTTGTCAAAAAGGTACTACGACAGTAAGGCCAAAGAATTCTATGAGCTAAAGATGGGACCAATGACAAATGAAGAGTACATGACTAAGTTCCTGGAGCTATTGAGGTATGTACCATATCTTAAAGATGATAAGGCTAAATTTCAGTGATTTTTCAATGGTTTTCCATTAGAATTTAGAGATCGTATTGAGTATGATGAGCCTCGGTCACTTAAGGAGGTTATTGGAAAATTGAAACATTGCTATGAACAGTCAAAGTGTAAGAATGAATCTCAGAAAGGATGGAAATGGAAGGATAAGGATAAAGGTAAGGGTAAATGGAAATTGAAAAAAGAAATGCCTTAGAATGCAGAAGAGAAATAAAATGTGGCACCAGACAAGAAGTTCAATCTAGCTAGATAGGGACATGGGTCACAATAGTAGTGGTATTGGATAGTTGGAGTGTTGGACATGTGGTAAGGAACACCTTAATAAATATTGTCCACGGAATTAGGGTGGTATGCCTCAGATATATAGTGCACGGGAGGCATAGATTGTTGAGGATGTTGGTGAAAGCATTCCTCGTATTTATGCAGCACTAGATAACGGATAGGAAAACCATCAGGAATTTATCATTGAGATGTATGGTAAGCTTTGTGATCAAGTTGTTTCTATTTTGACTGACCCTGTATCTAATTATAGTTATGTTGGTCCTGACTTGGTGGATAACTGTGGTTTGAAAAAAGAAGTGCATGCAGAGTCTTGGTTAGTGCATTTGGCTACAGGTACAAAGAAGTGAGTTCATCATTGGGTAAGAGCTTGTGCATTTGACTTGAACGGTATGCCTGCCACAACAAATTTGAATGTACTACAATTGGGATCGTATAGTATGTTGTTGAGCATTGATTGGTTGTAGGACCAAGGTGTATTTTTCTGAAAAATCCATTGAGTGATTGGATGACAATGGGGAACCAAGAGTCTTACAGGGAAAGAAGAAAACCACATCAGTTAGGATGGTGACAGCTATGTAGACAAAGCACAGTCACAAGAAAGGGTGTGTGTTACTTATAGTGCATATTTCTAGCAACAAAGTTAAGGAATTTGAGGATGAAGATGTTTTGAACAGGTGCCCAGTTCTACAGAAGTTTCAAGATGTGTTTCCCCAGTTCTATAGTAGTTTCAAGATGTGTTTCCTATAGAGATTTTAGACTTTCCAGCTCACATAGAACTAGACGTTTCTATTGAGTTGGTACCAGGGGCATCACCAACATCAAAAACACCTTACAGGATGAGCAGACCTAAGTTGGTAGGGTTAAAGTTGTTGTTGAAAGAGATACTTGGCAAGGGATACATTAGGCCAATTGTATGACTTTGGACGCACCAGTATTGTTTGTGAAGAAGAAGGATGGTACTCTCAGATTACTCATTGACTATAGGAAGTTGAACAAAGTGACCATCAAGAATAAGTATATGTTACCAAGGATTGATGATTTGTTCGATCAACTGAAGGGAGAAGTAGTGTTCCTGAAGATTGATTTAATATTAGGATACCATTAGGTACGCATAAAAGAGGAGGACATTTACAAGACAATATTCTAGACCAGGTATGGGAATTATGAGTTTTTTGTGGTTTCGTTTGGTTTGACTAATGCTCTAGCTACATTTATGTGTTTGATGAGTAGTGTGTTGCGCCATTAGTTGGACACGTTTTTTAATGTATTTATTGATGACATCTTGATATATTCCAAGAACGAAGAAGAGCATGTCGAGCATTTAGCAGTAGTGTTGAGATTTCTAAGAGAGCATCATTTGCATGCCAAGATTAGCAAGTGCAACTTCTTTCAGACATAGGTGCATTACTTGGGACATGTTGTTTCCAAGGAGGGAATAACAATAGATCTAGAAAAGGTAAGGGCCATCATGGAGTGGGAAACTCCTAGGAATGTGGATGAGGTGAGATGTTTCATGGGGTTAGCAAGTTATTATAGGAGGTTGATCAGGAACTTCTCACAGATTTCTTATCCTATTACATCATTGCATAGGAAAGCTAAAATGCTTGAATGGACAAAGGAGTCTGAGGTCAGTTTTGAGTAGCTTACTCAGTTGTTGACACATGATCCACTATTAAAGATCGCAAATCCGAACAAAGAAATAGTAGTATGTACATATGCTTGCAAGAGAGGGCTTGGTGGAGTCCTTATGTAGGAAGGACAAGTAGTGTGCTATGAGTCACGGAAACTGAAGGAGAATGAGAAAAACTATCTGACACATGATCTTGAGCTGGTAGTGATCACTCATGCATTGAAGAAGTGGAGGCACTATCTTCTTGGCAGGAGGTTTGTATTGATGAGTGATCACAGTGGGTTGAGATACTTGTTTGACCAACCAAATTTGAACACCAGGAAAGATAGATGGTTGGCCATGATCAGTGAGTTTGATTTTAATATCAGATACACCGAAGAAAAGGAGAACAAGGTCGCAGATGCTCTTAGCAGGTAGATATAGGTAAATCATATAGCAGCTATGAGTTCCTATAGGACAGATCTACAAGATAGGATCTTGCAGGAAGGTCAACAAGATGTCAGGTATATGGATATCGTGCACAAGTTACAAAAAAGTACAAGTACAAGTAGTGGTACAGGTATAGGTAGAGGTGTAGGTGCATAGGATGTGGACTATTGTCTTAGAGCAGATGAATCGGTCAGGTTTAGAGATAGGATATATGTGCGATATAGCAGTGAGCTCAAGAAGCTTACCTTGAGGGATTTTCATGCAAAACGATATTCAGGTCACCTAGAATATCATAAGACATTGACCGCAGTGAAGAATTTTTATTATTGGCCGAATATGAAGACTGATGTAGCAGATTTTGTCGCTAGGTGTTTCAATTATCAGCAGGTGAAGGTAGAGTGAAAGCATCCAGGTGGACTACTACAGTCGGTTCTAATTCGATAGTCGAAATGGGAGGTCATTTCCATGGACTTTATCACAGGTTTTCCGAGTATAGTGAGACAACATGATTCCATCATGGTTGTGGTGGACAAGTTGATGAAGGTTGCACACTTCATTCCAGTGAAGTCTACATTCTTAGTTAGCGATGACGTATAGGTATTCATTAGAGATGCAGTTAGATTGCATGGTGTTCCAAAGAAGATTACGTCAGAGAGGGATGCAAAGTTCACTTCCAAGTTTTGGAAGGAGTTGTTTGTAGGTTTGGGCACAGAGTTGGCCTTTAGTACAACTTATCATCCACACACAAATGGATACACTGAGAGGGTCAACTGGATATTCGAGGACATGTTGAGGATGTACGTGATGCATCAACAACAAAAGTGGGAAGAGTATATTCCAATTGTATAGTTCGCTTAAAACAATGGGTATTAAGAATCTTTGAAGATGAGTTTGTTTGAGGCATTGTATTGGCAGAGTTGCAATACTCCCATCAGTTGGAGTGATCTAGTTAGCGGGGTGTTGATTGGACTAGACATGGAACAAGAAATGTAGGTAATCTAGAAGAATTTGAAAGCAACATAGGATAGGTAGAAAAACTATTCAGATTGGAGCAGGTTGTTCAAGGAGTTACATGTTGGGGAAAAAGTGTACTTTCACACCACACCGAAGAAGAGCTCCTTACAGATTGGATCATGTGCTAAGTTGGCATCACAATTTTGTGGACCTTTTAGGATTATTGAGAGGATCATACAAGTAGCCTATTGACTTGCACTACCTCTGATAGTGAAAGTCCATGATGTTTTCCATGTGTCATTGCTTAAGAATTATGTTAAAGATGTTGATCATGTGATTCACTGGTCTATATTGCAGGTGGAGCCAGACGGAGAATTCCAACCGGAGCCTTCGTGTATATTGTAAAGAAAGGTGCTTGTGCTCTGGAACTGAGAAATCGAGTAGGTCAAAGTGTAGTGGAATCACTTTGGGCTCGATGAAGCTACATGGGAGATGGAGGATCAGATATGGGCTTTGTATCCTTCATTTTTTGTCGATTGAGGCAAATTAGTTTTGGTATGATGTTTGGTATATTTTTTGGTACATGTTTGGTGATGTTTGGTATATATATATATAATATATATATATATGTGGATGTAAATACTGCCATGAGCTATGTTATAAAGCTCCAATAAGCAGTATGTGTTTCATGTTATTATGTTGTTATGTTATCATGTTGGTTTTCTTTTCAATAGGCTAATCATTGTAAATATTGCATTGAGCTATGTTATAAATCTACATGGGTAGTATGTTTTCTTTTTAGCAATTTTGCTAAGGTATAGGTCTGGTTGAACACCGAGGATGGTGTCCCCCAAGGGGGAGGGTTTTGTAACAACCCTGGTAAAAAATTCCATGTAATAAAAGTCAATAAAGGAAAAAAAAAAAAACCATAGTTGATGGGACACTTATTCCAATTTGAATGTTAGGAAAGACATCCTAGTGTGGGTGTTCATTGGTTTATTATGGCTAAGGGAATTGGAAAAGGAAATGTCTAAGTCTTTGGAAAGGAAAAATGGAATTTTTTGGCACATTTATTTATAAAAATAATGGAAGTTAGGAGAAAAGGGAGGCAAAAGGTCACAAGTTGCATGTGAGGAGGAAAATGAAGGAAAATAATGGAAAATGAAGAAAATGGTGGCCTAATTGATAAACAAGCTTTTGAGGATCTGTTGGTACTTGTTGTAGAGGCTACAACCATCCTCCAAAATTTTTCCTTAGCTTTTTTTTGAAGCCTCCCTACCAATCATCCTTAGTAGCGTGTCTTGCACTACCCAGGTACATATGCTTTCATTGAGTTTCTTTGTCTTATCAACTTGTGTTCGTTAACTTGTTTTCCTTTAACCCGCAAGCTGGCCTACTGTGAATTAGTTTTTAACTAGCTCTTGTGCTCACTTGGATAATTTCACAGAACTGGAGGGAAACCAACCTTCCTCTCTAGAATTTCACAGAGAATCAAGGCAACTAGCTGCTCTCCAGAAATGCGCAGAGCATTCAGGTTGCCTTCCCCTTGAAAATTGCGCAGAGCAGCCCATCACTGAGCTTGCTCTCAGAATTTGTGCAATTTTGGCTGGCAGCCTTGGCTTTAGTCTAGAAATTGCACAGAGCTTGAGGGGCAACCAAAGCCATCTCAGCCCAGAAATTGCGTAGAAGTCATCCAGAGGCTTCCAATTCATTGCATGTGCTCCCAAGTTGACTGATTCCCTCCAATACTGAGAAACCTTGCTTTGCATGCATGGGCATCTTTTCCCCAAAAATGAAAAAAGGAAAAAAGAAAAAAGCATCCCTAGATTTTAAGGATCTATTTTTAGTAGATGGAGGTTACATGCAAAAGTCGTTTTAGAAATCCCCCGCCAAGTGTCGCTTTTTCCTAGATTTGTGGCATGCGTGTCATAAGCCTTGATCTTGTCAAAATTATTTATTTGATGTTTCAGAACTCATTCTTCACTTTGATCTTGGAGCTCTGCCATTCCCATCGCATCTAGGAAAATTCAACACAACTTTTTTCGGGTAAGTCTGTTTTTCATGTCTTCTGTCGCTTTTTGTATTTCAGCTTGTGTGAGTGTTATTTTCTTGGTTTTTTTGAACGCTTGTTGTTGTTTTAATGCATGTTAGCTTGTAGAAGCATTGTTTCAATTTTTCCATTGCATCTCCTTGCTATCACATGCATGACATCGTTTCTGCACTAACGGTCACCAATGCGGCTATTCACTTCACACACTTCATTGTTTTCTCGCTTTACTAAATACTGTACTCACTAATTGCATTCATGTTCATTCACTCATTTCTACACCCAAATTCACACATGCATTCAGTGCTTACTGTTTTCAGTCACCCGTTAGTGGGTCTGAGCTACCTTGGCCCGGACCTTGCCTTGCCCGACTTGCACTACACATTTTTGGGATGGAAGGCCTTGCCATGAACCTAGAAATTGTGCTAATATTGCCTCACACTGGCCTCCCAGGGGATGCCGTGTTCAATTCTGAGAGGTAGTGCTTTAGTTGACCCCCAAAATTGCACAATGCAATTTTCCTAGTTGAAGTCATGTTGACTAAATTGCACATTGCACAGTTTTAGTCCTCGGTAGGCCAAGTTGGACTATGATCTGCATAGTGTTAGAAGTCAGTCTACTCATTAAGAGTCCGGACTTTGTTCTGCACAGTTTTGGCAGTCAGTCTCCTAGCCTCCTAGTGAAAATTATGAAAATCTTCCTGTTAGTCACCCATGTGTGTTGCATGTCAGTCCTCAAGTTTCTTTTGGTTTTCAACTGATGGTTTGCTTTCCATGGGTGTTTATTTGTCTCCAAGTATCACAGGTGTTCATTAGTCTCTCAGTAGTACAGGTACAATGGCTTCCAGGAGAGCAGGGTCAAAATCTTCCTATTAGTCACCCAAGTGTGTTGCATGTCAGTCCTCAAGTTTCTTTTGGTTTTCAACTGACGGTTTGCTTTCCATGAGTGTTTATTTGTCTCCAAGTATCACGGGTGTTCATCAGTCTCTTAGTAGTACAGGTACAATGGCTTCCAGGAGAGCAGGGTCAAAGGACACCATTGAGAGCACAACTGGAGATATGGTCGAGAAAACGTCTATGAGATTAAACATCTATGAAGACACTAAGTTGTTCATAGACAAAGATATCAAGATCAAATGGAAGGACATTAATAACATCTTTTCAGGCACCTTTGAGGAGAATCTGGAGGACCATAGAGTCTGTGTCAACATACACAATTCTGGCTTAAACCGGGTTGCATGCAGGTATCCCATGTTTCCATGTGCAGACATGATCCATTAGATTGTCTCACATATTGATCCAGTGACAATGGTGTTAAGTAGTGTCGTTGGAAAAAAACCTACTACCTTTAGGGAAAATGACTTTCAGGTCATGTGTCACTTTCCTAGCCAGTGATCACAATGGATCCACCCTTCACCAGGCCCAACAGTAATACGAACTCAAGAGACATACTAAAGAGTTGGGTGAGAGAACCATCTAACTTCAGGAAAACACCCAACTAGGTATACAAGGCAAAGATATTACAGAAGGCTTATCAGTTCTTGGTCATACTCGCATGCCACTTATACAACCAAGAGATTACAGAGACCTTCCTGCAGAGTTGGGTGATTGTTTTGGATCAACTGGCGAACGAAGGAAGACCTTTCAATTGGTCTGACATGTTGGCTCTCCAGCTGAAGGAGCAAGTAACAAATTTTTGGCATCTGCCCAAGGGTTAGCAAGAAAAGTTATTCATGTTTGCCTACATCCTTGATGGAATTTGTGCCCGTCAGCAGTTCCCTAGCTTAGGTTGGGCATGAACCCCTTCAAAAACCTTTGTGCACACCTATTGCAGGTTGTTCTTCAAGTGCAACTTTTGTGGAGTTATAATACAGTTAGTTGTCCACTTTGTCACCTTGGTGTACAGGATGATCTTTGAGCAAGATCTGCCTTGCATGTTGCAGGTAGTGATGGAGGCATTGGTTAACATAGAAAATTGGTATGCCTCACCCCTTGACACCTTCATATGGATGTACAACACGGAGAAGGATCCACATGTTTTACTTAAGTTTTCCATGGATAAGTTAGTCATGCAAGAGGTTGCATGCCACATCTCAATAGGGTTGTCATCAAGACTACACAGGAAGAAGAAGGCACCTTGGCCCACTCTTCCTCTGCGGATCGGGTTGTACGAGATCAAAAACCTCAAGCTTGCTAAGGCCAAGGTGGAGGAATTCAAGAGACTCACCTTCTACACCATAAGTTTCAATCCATATGACCTGAATCACTTAGTAGAAGACCATTGTACAAGAGTTTATCATCCTTGGATCCATGGGGCATGTCATTAGCCTGAGGAATACCCATGGAGATACTGCTATAACTTCTAAAGGCTCAATGAACCGGTCATAATGGTTATAGACTGGTTAGCAACGTAGAAGGAAGCAACATCTGAGAGAGCAACACCATCAGCTGTAGCAGAGGGTAGCAGACCTACGCTTGACAAAGGCAAGAGGAAGGCTTCCAACAGTGCAGAGGTGGAGCAAAGCTTCAAGTTCAAAGAAAATCCACTTGTATTAAGAGAAGCTTTAGATATTGAGGCAAAGAGGTGAAAATGCGATTGGAGGATTGCGCAAAGACAAAAGGAGAAGCATAAGTTGGAGGAGGTATAAAAGGAGTTACAGGAGTTGAAGCAACAACTAAGGGAAGAAAAAGAGTCGAGCAGAAGAGAGAAGGAAGTGCAGTAAGAACATGAACAATAGGAGGCACAACATGCACACATTAATGAAACTATGCCCATACAAGTTATTGATTCATCTGAATAGTTGGAAAATAGAAAACAGGGTGAGAAGTCACAGGAGTAGGACTTTTCTTAGGAGATTGAACAGATGTTGGAATAGATGGACACGGATGTGGTTCAGCCAGAGCAGGATTAGGATACAAATCTCATGCCCAAGGGCCTTGAGGTCACTCCACCATCTTCTCCAAATCTGAGAACAAAGCAAGTACCAAGTGATCAAGGAGACACTGAAATCCTTTAGGACAATCTGGAGGCAGATGTGCACAACATATCCTTTGATGAGTCACAACACAGAGTTGTGCAGTTGCACAGAGTGCCCACACTAGATGTCCATGTATCTCCTGCACAGTTTGAAGAACGATTGATCGTGTCTGATGTGCACAGACATCTAGCTACATTGGCTGATGCTACAAAGGCATATGCCGAAGCCACCAGCTAGAGTGTTAGATTCTTGATAGTTGAGGATGAGTGCATGGCTAAGGAGCTACAAGATGCCAAGCAGGGATAAGAGAAAGCTAGAACATCCTCCAGCGCAACGTTGAAGAAAGCGATACATGATAAAATATCGTCTCTCGAGACAATGATGCGAAAGTTTTACTTCAGGTTCATCACCGTGCATAAGTTAATTGTCCATCGTAATGGTTAGCGGCAGCGCTATGCTATGAGAGAACTCTTCTTGTCATACATACACACTATTATCGATCACAGGAAGATATCGAAAATAAGGTACAAGGGAGCCCCATTGTACTTTCCAAAGATGATGAAGCCAAAGGCAGTGGAGTTGAAGGTACGCATCTGAGTCAGATCTGGAACTATGACGAACTCCCACAGCTCATCACTAGCTTATAGGCTTCACATGCATGAGTGTTCAGAAGAATAGATGTCATTGTGCACACGCATGCAATCCCATCCATTCGCACACTCACCGGCTCAAGCAAAAGAAAACAACCAAGTCTAACTGGAGGTAGACATGTACTTCGAGCAGTTGATGCGCAAAGACACTAGTGCATATTTGTAGATGAGCGCAGACACTATGCACTAGTATGTCGTTGGTCCAGCTGCACTCAATACCACGATGCGCATGTTATTTGATGAGTTGGACATAGGTTCTAAATCAGTGTACCTAGATGCAATAGAGGCAATATTTCACTTTCAGAAGGATGTCACCACAGAGTATGTGGACACCATAACAGACTACCAAGCTTGACATCAGTCTGCCACCATCAATTGTCAAGAGGATGTCTGTGAGTTACTCTTCCCACAACTATCTAAGTCTTAGTGACATCTTGTATGGCTTACTCAAGCCCATTTTGTCTCACATGGGTACATGTGCAAATTGTATTGTAAACGTGTTGTAAAGTGAAATACCAAGTGTTGATAATAGAACGTAAACAATCATGTGTAAGTTGAAGAGTCATGAGGGTAGGCTAAGAGTCACAAAGGGGAATGTCAAGGGTCACCCCACCCTTTTCTATATATAGAACCTCATAAATCATTGTACAAGCTTTTGGGAGCTAAGATTTAATAGGTATAACTTAGAGAGATCTTGGAGTGTATTTAACGAGCCTTGCGTTCTCCACAATGTAGAGCGAGTACATCTCTTTGGAGGAGCAGGCGGCAGTGACTGTAAGGTTCTGCTATTGGGGCTAGTGGTTGTCATGGTTGTATGTATGATTGGATCTTTCACTCTTTTAATATAATAGAGCCATCACGTTTCATGCATATATTTTTATTGTAGTTCATATATCCTGGTTACTCTAATGATGTATGTAGTTGTAATTTATGCATGTATGTGTGGACTATTCTATATGTGTTTGTATGAATCTTATCGAAGCGTGTTTCTGGTATAACCCATCACTTTGGATTGCTGACTATCCTGCTTTCCATCTTGTGATGTCTTTCAACTCATTTGTTCCCTTTCAAGTTGCGTGCTATCATAGGCTTCTAAGGGGTGCGTTCCTCTCCCCTTTCATGTGTTAGAGTCTTTCATGCACCTTCCTTGACTTGCTGCAAGGTCACACCATTGCTTCCAACAAGGACATCTTACTTACCTCTGCATGCAACCGCAGTCAAGGTGATACTGTACAACCCATTGTTGGGACTCCTACCCCAAATGGTCTCAGGTCTAGTTGGGACTTCTACCCCAAATGGTTTAAGGTCTAGTTGGGACTTCTTACTGCGGAGATCCCCTGACATGTTGGCGGGTCCAACACTATCAACAATACCTTTTGTTTGTTCAGTTATGGAGCTCTCTCATTACTCTCTCTCTCTCTCTCTCTCTCTCTCTCACTCACTTACTCTTGGACACTTAGATTTTTCTTGGAGCACTTGGGCATTGGATCAAGAAAGGAATAGAAGGAAAGAGGAAGGAAGGAGAAAGAAAGGAAGAGAAAGATCAAGCATCTACAGTTGAATTCTTTGCAGGTATCGATTTGTATGTGTGTTTTCCTTGCTATATTTTCCATGCATAGTATTGCATGTGGTTCTTTGTTGTTATGCCATGGGTTTTTCCAGGTGTGACAATGTTTTTAGCCTAGCCTTTCCATTTCTGGACAGCCATGGTGGGATGGGGTTCTCATGTTTTTGGTTGATTTGGATAGCTGAACAGATTCGAAGTTGAGTGTGGTGGATATCTGAATAATAAAACACATGGCTTAGTAACCCTTGAACCAGACTATGGGTTGTGGTAAAGCCATATTTTTTGTTACCTCGGTGGGCCTAGGAATCCTCAGCTGGTGAAGTGACGGATATATGGTAAATACTAGAGGTGGGTACTCTCCATCAACCCTAATAATCCTAGGATGGGATAGGTAGTAAATCTTGAAGAGTGGGTCTTAGTTTAGGGGCTAGTGATCTGGTGTGGATTGTGGTAAATTCTGAGAGACTAGGAGACAGGAAAATTCCTCATGGTGTAAGTGGAGAAATTCGATGGCATCCATGCTTATTTTGGCCTAGTGATCTGGTGGAGATCATGGTAAAGTCTATTATTACATGTTTATTTTTTTGGCCTAGTGATCCGGTGTGGATTGCAGTAAATCCTGGTTTCTATTGATGAGGGTGAGGTGGTTTAGCCTCACGATGCCCTAGTTGGTTCTTTTGGTTTGAGTCCCACATTCATGCTTGGAATATGGAATGGGGGTGAATGGTTGAAGAGAGAATTGACTCAGCCATTCTATGGTCGGGTGGCACATGGTAGCCCCATCTCGGGTTGTATTTTGCATTCATTAATAAGAAGTTCTCTCCTTGATATCTTATGTGTAAATGTATTGGTTTATATGTGGATTCTATGGTTGATGTATTATTGATATTTTGTTGTTATTATGTTGGTTATAAGCATGTTTTAGGACAATTATGATGTATATATCTCCTCATGTTTTGATTTTTAAATGAATGAATAATGTATCTATGACCTAATAAATGATAATATAGCTAATGATATAAGGGAACAATGCTTCTTAGTGATTCTCATATAAGTATGAGACCCTTATGCTCAGATTTGTTGTTTAAACTTGTAGATTATATATTTGTGACATGTTTGAAGAAATGCTTGTCATGGCCAATAGGGGTCCAACCAAGTCCTTGTTCAAGTGAGTGCATTTGTATCATTATTCCATTATTATCTTTCAGTTCTGAAAGTGTCATTGAGTTACGGGTAGTGACCTAGGCTCTAGGCCTGAAAAAGTGATGCTAATCCCAGAGTCACAAATCTGAGGAGAAAAGTCCCCAGACGCATGCATACCCGTGTTGTGGGATATTTTGGAGCCTCCTGGATGCATGCTTGTCCATATCAGGGGAGCGTATGCGGGTTTAATGGTCTAAAACTTCAGTTGGTCTTAGGGGTTAGTTACCTGAGTGGTTGGGTTAGCTCCTATGAGTTTCGTTGCTGATGTAGAAGGTTGGTGTGGTGTGTTGAATCGATTCAACTTCCTTAAGGTCACCTAAGAAGTTAATCCCATTATAGTGGCCTCTCGTCGCATATTTACCCTAGCCGGTTGGTTACTTGGGTAGATGTGGGATGAGGGTGTTACACTGCTGATGTAGAAATTCAAATTTTCTCAATTTGACCAAGGAAAAATCAAATTGAGTCTTTCTTGCTTCATTTTTCAACACTTCCTCTCAGCAATAAAGGGATTATCAACCACCCCTATTGTCCACTTGTGGAACTCGAACTTCCCTCTTGAAAAATCCTTTGTCAAAATGTCAGTGTCTTATTCCTCTGTTGGAATGTATTGTGGCAACATTATCCACCTATGCACACAGTCCCATAAATGGTGATATTGAATATATATATGCTTGGATCATTCTTGAAATTTAAGATTCTCAAAGATCTTGATGCAACTCTAATTATCACAATAGATCACAGCTAGATCCATCATCTAACCAAACAATCCCACAAGTATATTTCTCATCCAGATCGCCTCCCATGTTTCTTGACTTGCAACCATGTATTTTGCCTCTACTGAGTTGAGCACCATAGATCTTTGCTTCCTGTTGTATCAGGAAAATGTTGTAGATCCAACACTTAAAATTCCACCTGATGTACTCTTTCAGTCGAATGGACTGCCTGCCCAATCTGCATTGGTGAATCCACACAACTTCACTCCCTTTGTTTGTCTATACCATAGTCCAAATTGGGTAGTGCCTCTGAGGTACCATAAAACATGCTTCTCTGCCTTCCAAAACAATTTAGTTGGTCTAACCATAGCTTGGCTTAGTTGGTTGACTGCATAGTACATATCTAGTTGTGTGTTCACAAGATACATGAGTGAACCCACTAGCTGTCAATAATGGTAGCATCCAATTTTTCACCTGAAGTGGCATCCTCCTTCTTTGAGTTGGTCGCTAGTGGTGTTTCCATGGATTTAAAAATCTCCATGCAGAATCTATATAGTATATCATTTTCATACTTTCCTTGAGACACAAATAGTTCCCCACTGCCTTTCCATATTTCCAACCTGAGGAAGTAGTGCATGACACCCATGTACTTCATTTCAAATTCCCTTACAAGGTCCTCCTTGCAAGATATGTTCAGATGCTCATCACCATTTAAAATCAAATCATCAAAATATAAGAAAATAATAAGAAATTGACATTCTACCAAAATAGGATAGAAGTTTGCATACGCTTCACTTTTGGTAAAGCCAAAATCAGTGAGATAACTGTCGATCCTAGTGTACCAAGCACAATGTGCTTATTTGAGACCGTAAAACGCTTGCTTGAGTCTGCACACATGAGACTCTCAATAAAATGTCTCAAAACCTTCTGGTTTCTTAATGTAAACCTCCTCCACAATAAATCCATTGAGAAATGATGTTTTTACATCCATTTGGTGGATCTTCCACCCCATCTACACAACTAGTGCAACAATTGATCTAATGGATGAATACCTTGCTACACGAGCAAAGGTTTCCTCATAATGAATTCCCTCAACTTGGGAGTATCCCTTGGCCATAAATCTGGCCCTATAATTCTCTATGATTTTGTTTGTTGCATGCTTAACCTTGAAAATCCATCTCAAACCCACAACTGATTTATCTGTTGGCCATGGGGCCAATTCCCAAACATTTTTCTTTATAATGGATTTGTATTCTTCCACCACTGTATAAACACATACAATTTTCTCTAATGCTTCCTCGAAAGAGGATGGATCGATCTCTATAAGCTTAGTCATTAGAGCCATGTAGCCAGTGTACTGATCAGGTGACCTCCTCTTCCTACACAAATTTGAAGGAGCTCCCACATTCTCCCTCGCATCCTACACAAGTCTATCAAGTTCCTTGGTTCTTTTCCTAACTTCTCTGGATGGTTCTTCTTGAGTGTATGTCTCCAATATCTACTCCTCTACTTATGGCTACTCCAAAACTTCTTGAGGCTCCTCCTTTGGAGCTAAAATCTCCTCTTCTAGTGGTATATGAAGCTCCCTCTCAAGAGAGCACCACATCGCTTTCTCCTCATCAAACTTTACATCCCTTCGCATAACTATCATTCTAAGGGAAGGAAATTACACATGGTAGTTGTGAGGAGATTTTGTGTAACTCAAAAATAGCCCCAAATATATTATTAGTTCAAGATTCTTCCTTAATTCTTTGGAGTCATGGCAGTAAATAGAGGCTCCAAAAATCCTGAAGTGTGACACCTCTGGTCTTCTCCCCGAGAAATCCTCCTTCGGTGTAATCATTCGAAGAATCGGATGAGGATTCTGGTTCTGCAAATAGATTTTTTTGTTGCATGCCTCGGCCCACAAATGAAGAGGTAGGACTTGGTCATGGAACATATCCCTCGCAGCTCCCACAATTCTATGGTTCTTTCTCTTAGCCAACCCATTCTGCTATGGTTTTTTGGGTGTTGTCAGCTCTATTTGAAAGCCTTCTTTTGCACAGAAATTTTTGAATTCATTTGAAACATACTCACCTCCATTATCACTTATAAGAGCCTTCACCTTCTTGTCGGCTTCTTTCTTAACTAGTGCCTTGAATTCTACAAACTTGGAGAATGTATCATCTTTCTTTAGAATGAAGAAGATCCAACACTTCCTTTAGAAGTCATCAATAAAAATGACAAAATATTTTTGTCTGGGAGTGGAGGTTGTTGAGAAAGGTCCACATACATCAAAGTGGATCCTTTCCAAGACTGTATGTGCTTTGTTGTCCCGATCATTGATTGTGGATTTTTCATACTTACCCAAGGTACATCATTTGCAAACAACATGATGCTCAAGTGCTCCTTTGGGGAGGCTAGTGGTTATTTGTTTCATAATCTTCAAAGCACCATGATGCAAATGGCCAAGTCTTTTGTGCACTTTCTCTGCCTTACTAATTAATGCAACACATTTTCCACATCTAGGTTATATAGGTTCTTCACACGAACCTCGGTCTACTTTACATGTCTTGTGGCTATGTGTCTCGGGAATACTAAAGATCACATCATAACCATGGTCTTCCAAAAATGCAACAGAGATGATATTTTTCTTTAGGCCTGGAAAGAACATGACATCCTTGAGTCTAAGAGAGGAGCCTGACTCCCTCTGAAAGGTGACTATACCAATCCCAGTCACATTGTACCTTTTTTCATCCCCCATCTTAATGTGCATTTGGGGATATTTCATCTCCAGGTCACTGAAAAAGTATCTACACCCTATCATGTGGAATGATGCACCCGATTCTAAGTACCACGCACTTCCCAACACTATGTCGTCCATGGATGCGATAATGGTGAAGTCAAGCTCGAACTGTGAAGCCAAAGCTTCACCTGTTGCTCCTCCTGAGGTATTCTTTCTTGAATTTTTGTATAGACACTTTGTGGCATAGTGCATGAATTCATGACAATTGAAGCATTTATTTTTGGACAAATCTTTCTTTTTGCCCCCTTGGCTGGATTCTGGTTTGGTTTGAGATTTCTTCCCTTTTCCCTTCTTTCCCTTTCCAACCAATGAAATTTTTTCTTCATCCTCACCCTTGGATGAAGTCCCATCTCTGTTATTCCACCTTATTTTCTCCGGTAACAAATCAAACCATAAGCGTTCCCAATTTGGTAGTTTCTCCCTCCCATTCACTGAACCTTGGTAGCTATGCCAGCTCTTGTGAAGGCCTAGAAGGGCTAGGGTTACTAAGTCATATTCTGCAACATTAACACCAACCCCACCAAATTCATCACAGACTTGTGTAAATCTGCTCAAATACTGCGGGATAGTTTCATTCTTCTGCATCTTCATATTTCAAAGTTTATCCTAGAGCGCCAGTTTCCTATGTTTGCTCCTAATCTCGAATAGTTCTGTCAGTGATTTCCACATTGCGAATGTAGTTTCTTTCCCATTGATATTTGAGATAATTTGATCCTGCATTCCCTCCAAGGTTATTCTCCTCACCTTGGCTACATCTTTCTTCCATTGGAATATGTTTTATGCATCAGATGCCTATGGTTTTGCAACATCTGTCTTGATGTATTCTAGCAATCCATTTTCATCCAACACAACCTCCATATGATCCTTCCATGCAATGAAATTAGAGATTCCTTCTAAGGCATACTCTAGTCACAACCTATTTAAGGTCATCTTCCCAAACTTGAAGAGATCCTGCTACATCAAACTTCAAATTGGAACCTCCTAAGAAACAACTTTGAAATTCTTGTTCTAATCTGAATCCTGCTCTAATACCATGTAGAAATTATGGTATATATTTTCAATTGCTTATGAAATTTTAATCAAAATCACAAGGCACAGACCTACTCTACTACTCTGCGGAATTCAATTCAATATTTATAACATCAAACACAAACATGAAATTAGAAATAACACACATGCACATAATATTTTTTCCAAGGGAAAGCAATCCACTAATAAACCCTCTGCTTACTTGGATTAATCTAATGAATAGAGATGTATTACAAATGGTAGCTCAATTTGAACTCAACCTACAAGTGAATAACCTATCTCTCTGCTCACTGAGAAGCTCTGACCCAGACTTAGTCAATTTATGCCTCTACTTGAGCCCCTATTTCCTTGTGCAATTCTTGAGGATATTAGGCCCATATTATTTAGGAATTTCCTCCAAAATGATTGCACAATTCCCAAGGTTGATCATCTAACTGCATGCAACACTTGTACACTCATGTCTAGTCTACAATTGATATTACACTGCCTTGGAATCTCCACCACAGCTAGGAACTCAAATTCTCTGCATGCACTAGATATTTTGGGTTGATTGATTAGTTAACTAGATGATCACTGAGTTAGAATAAAGTCTCACTGCACAACTGACCTTCCACTAGTTCCTCCAATATTTATACTAATTTAACTTAAAACAACTTCAAATAACTAACCTTGATTGCTACAAATTAGCAGTCACACATGCTTACTGAAATCCAACTCCTATAACTTGAATCTATTGAGTAAATTGAGTGACACAATCCATGTCACATAAGTTAACTGCATCCATGTTGTCTACTAATGTGTAAATTCAAATTTTCTCAATTTGACCAAGGCAAGATCAAATTGAGACTTTGCTGCATTTTTCAACATTGGGCTTGCTAAAAGTTGAATTTGACTACTAAATTTGAGAAGAAGAGCTTGAACCCAACCTAGGCAAAGAGGACTACAAATTTTTAGGTTGGCTAGATGAGGAAATATACATTAATATGGGACGACACTAAGGAATTGCATAGGTAGTGAAGGGACTCTCTCATACAATTGAAACTAGCTAAAAATGAAATTGAAGAATTCATGGGTCCTAGACTCAAGGGGTAGAGGGAAATCCGCCATTTTAGCTTTTGAAAGAGTGGCCTTCATACCCATTAATTTCCCTAAGAAGTTGGGTTTCCTAGTGGTATCATGGCCTAACCCATAGGTGGTCGGTTGTAGAAAGATACGAGTATAATTGAGCCTATGTTTGGGTGGAACAAAACTCACCTTTCACTAGTTGTAGCCAACTTCTAATAAATTACAATAAATGTTTTATTATTTCCTTTACTATGTGTTTTTTGTTGTTTGTCATGAAATGGATGATCCTCTATATGGCAGAATGCACCTTTGCATAGTTAAATGATTGAAATCGAAGTGAGGAATGAATCAAATGTTGGATTTAATATATTTCTCTCCATTATCATTAAAAATTATGCTAGAGGATCTGGGCTATATAGCGTAGTGGTTACTTTCGCCAAATTCAAGTTTATAATTTAACCCATGTAAAATTACTCATTTATTGAGCTTAAAATTATTTCACGATACCATGGGAAATATTTTTAAGAGTTAAATATCAATATATTCCATATGAGGAATATACATATTCAATCCATTAAATCAAAATTCATCATGTCACGTGCAGGAATTAAACCCAGGTGGGAAGGTTCCTATTCATTCATCTGAACAACCTAGGATAAACCCAATGGACATACCATTGGAAATATATATACATGTATAGTTGCATTTATATAATATAATTTAGTCTTGTGTTCGAGTAATATTTCAATTTGATTACATGTTTAATTTCAACTGTTGGGCAAGTTCCCTTGATTTTGTGGGCTTCTTAAATTTACCCCTAAATTTGCAGAAATATTACTCCCCATCCCCAAATTCTTGGGAGGTTGGTTCTTTCCCTTTCATGAAAATGGCATTATGTCTAGAATTAAATTATCATATTTCAACCCAATAAAATACTATAAAATTTCACATGTCTAAGAAAGAAAAAATACAAACTATTTATTTGGAAAGGACGTAAATTTATGTAGCTGGAAAATTATACCATCATTAAGAATTGTAGAAATTTTACCTTTAAAAAATTCTATAGAAAAATGTTATATGTGGGTGAAATTCGGAAAGCATGAATGCTTCTATGGTTAGAGTGAAATGGAATGGTATCCATGGGGAAATGTCTCTTAAAATATGTTTGATAGAAATTGTTATATTATTATAATATATCATAAAGATATATTATATAATAATAATAATAAATTTTAAAATGTTATTGAAGGGGGGTTGGGCACACATGGTGAATATGTGTGACATTGAAGAAGAAAAATGGAAGGGATTCAAATTGTAATGACCTAATGAAGATGCTCCCATAAGAAATCTATGCGATGTAAAATTACATGTAAGAATCATTCATTAAGAATTCTCCACAATGTTGCATGAAAGTGATCTCGTAGTGCACATGACTAGGTTTTCTTAGTTTCCATCATCATTCCAGATCATTTGCAAAAAAATACCTTCTTTGCCACCATTGTTCTGTTACTTGGATGTAGAAGTGTCATTGAGTTGTAGCATGCTCAAGAGGAAATCATGGTTTCAAGTTTGTTTCCATAGGTTTTTCTTGCAGTTTAGAGTTTCATTTCTATGTGGATGTGATTCTAGCACACACCTTTGATATTGTGCTATGTATTTAAATATCCCCTCACTTTGTTCAATGGGGGATCTATTTACTCTAGTCATTGGATGTCATGTCTCTTCTGGATATGTGGTTACAGATCTAGCTATTGCCTTAGGTGGTATTGTCTCCTTCAAGCAATTTATGCTTCAACTACGTCTTATGCTTCCTTCCTCTATTCTAACTCATGAAGCCCCATCTATTTCCATTCCTATTGGCTGAGAGGCTGACAAGTAAGCTAAGTATCTCAGATCTAGTAGTTTGGTTTTCCCTTTTTTCGGGTTTTGTCATTGGCTCATAAATATTTAGTTTTGGATAACTCAGATCGGCTTCTTGTGATCAAGTAAGAAGTCTCCATCCACCCTTATTTCAAAGGGATTTTGTTATTGGGGTTGATAATGTTAAAGATATAGATTTTACATTTAAGTGTGGCCATGGTATTGGGGCAATGCCAGTCCATGTTTGAAACCTTGGTCTGCCTCATTTGGTCCAATGACAGATATCCTAACTTCTACCCTTATTTGGATATGAATTACAAATATGTCATTGCATCTATGGGGTTTTCCCACTCTTCATGTTATTGGGTCTACTTTAGGAAAGTTCCATTTTTCCTCATGAGAAACGCGTAGGAGAAGCATTACTACTCATGCTAAAATTTGAGTGGAAATGAACCCGAGTCTTGGGTTTCCAACTAAAATTAATTTGAATGAGAAATATTTTTCCTAGACTCAAAAACTAGATTATGAGTGTGTTTCATTATGATGTAGGGCTTCTCTTAAAACATTCCATATAGCTTCTCACTTTCCTTCTTGGTTAAAGAATGGTAAAAGGAAGAAGCAAAAATATACTTGGTGGGTTGGATCCATCGAGGATCATCAACTAGTCCTTCAAAACAAATCCCCACTAGCTCCTACTCCACTCCAAGAGACTCTAGTTTATAAAGAAAAACAACAATATTAGGTCCCCTAAATTCTTCCAAAAGAATATCCAAATCCTCTTGACATGGGTAATGAATCACATGGTAAGACTAACCCCTATTTATCAAAAAGTTGGGAAAATCAAGAAAATGCAACTGCATCTGAAGAAAAAAAAATGAATAATCATCACAAGATACTCCAAATCCAATTAATCCAGCGAGCACTACTCCTAGTTCAATGGAATAATGGAAAAAAAATAGGAAAAAAGAAGAAGAAAGATCAGTAGCAACATAGCCATTGGTGGCAAGAAGTCATATTTGAAAATGAGTATAATCATGTTCTACATTTTTTATTGTTTATGTTTTACATAATCAATTTAGGAGAATATATTCATGTCAAAAATGTTGGAATGTAAGTCCTTTGAGTATTTGGCAATCTAATTTAACCATGTTCTTTTTGGGAATGTTGATAGTGTTTAAGTTAGATCTTCCTACCTTGGAATTTCGGGAAACTAGAGATTGTTGATACATCTTGATGTAATAGTTGTGACCCAAATGTAGATTTTCAATACATACAAAATTCTTTTTACTGTTGAGAAAAAAGGAATTCTCCACAATGTAAATTTATGAGCATATTCAAACTATTCTACATTTTTGTGTTTCTTTGTGCATATTTTTTGGTTAATTTTGCCAGAAATCCAGTAGAGGTTTATTGGAATGGTGGGTTTGAGTTGTGTAATGTACACAATCATAGTTCAAAAGGATTTTTTTAAGATTATAGTCTAACTATTTAATGTTTTGACCCTTTTTTGGGCATATTTCTCAGTTAATTTTGCTCGAAATCTAACAGGGAATTGTTGGAATCATAAGTTTAAACTATGTGATCTACATAATGTGAGTGTCGTAGGGGTTTCTTAAGGCACTAAATCCATTTATGCATTCAAAACCACATTTTCAACAACAAAAAATCATTTCACTCAAAATTGTACAATCGAATTAGGGAAAAAATTAAATAGTTAAATTGCGCCTTTTGGAGGTGTTCAATCCATTTATACATTTAAATTTGCAATTTAAACAATAAAAAATTACAATATCACCAAGAATTGTATCATTGGACTTCGATGAAAAAAGCAAAAATTTAGAATAATAAGACGAGACCAAATTTATATATCAGGATGCTTCGATGGGATTTCCCCAAGACATTATTATATTGTATAATATTATAATATAACAATGATAATTTTCAACTGCAGAGGACAAGCGCATTAGGGTTATTGTATTAATTCATAATTAAGTATTGTGTAGTATAATTTAGTAATAATATCACTAATTATTGTATGGATGAAGGGTCCAATGAAAAAAAATAAAAATAAAAAATCCATACTATAGATTTAAATTAATTTTGTTAGAGGGACATGCAAAAGCTTGCAAGGACTCAAGTCGGAGTGGATTGGAAAAAATCCTCTATGAAAAAGCCTTAAGGGAAGGCCTGCTAGTGTGACATGTGACAAGTCTATGAGGGACTTGGGTCAGAGTGGATCGGCAAAATGCCTCTATGAAACATCTTGACAAGGAGGCCCACTATTGTGACACCTGGAAAGCTTGTAGTGACTTGGGCTATTAGAGGAGAGATAAAGAGATTTCAAATTGCAGGTTTTCATTAAATAGGCTCTCATAAAGTCCTATGCTACAATATTTTACCAATATTATGACAATATAATTATTATAAAGATTTATATAATGTAAATATATTATTTTATATTTACCTTATAATTAACATGTTTAGGGAATTTGGTCCAATGGGTTGCAAAAAGGACATAGAAAATAAAATTTTACCATAACCATCCAAAAAAAAATCAATAATGTGACATCAATGCTAAATCCTCCATCATAATAATATGTTAATCACCTAATTATGTCTATTAAAGGTAAATTGCAAAGTGACACATGGATGCCACATCATGTCATATATGTCCAAGGAATGATTACCATGTGGCAAAGAAAGAGGAAACATTCAAAGGGAAATATCTTGTGCCTAGAAATCAGATAACCATTGAAAATATCTCACTAAATAGCATACGACTATGGGCTTGCCATTGGTAAGAGAGATATGGTAGGAGGGTGAAATTTTTGGATGCCCTATTCCCTTAAGCTATTGAAGGACGTCTGGTATGTTGTAGTAATTGAAATACACAAATGAATGGACTAGCATATAAACACCATCCATACAAATGAATGATGTACCCTAGTAAATGCAAAATAGAAGAGAACCTCGCTATAAGGTCAGGCCTATGTTTTTTTCTATTTTCTTCCATAATGAAAAGAAAGTGCAAAGAAAGGGGCACTCACTATGGAGTTCCTGTGACATCCAAGCCTAAATGGCCACTACAAAATCTCCTTCCTCCTTGGTTATGCTCTCAAATCCAATTCTTATAATCCACTTAACAATAGATTATCCGGATTTAAACAGGAACACAACAAATTACAGAGATAACCACAAATACAGAGATGCAGTAGAAATAATACTTCATTTCATTAATGTAAAACACTGAAATATGCTTACAAACATAAATGGAAATAAACTAGCTCGGGCAATGGTAGCTTATCTTTGAGAAGAGATGTGGTGACTATATGCCTTTGAACTGTGTTAAAATGAGGCTCCAAGGCCTATTTATTATCGAGAAACAATGGAAAACCCTAAACATCCAAAAATCTAACCCTAGGAGATGAAGCACCACTATGGGGCCTGTTTGGGTAAATTGGTACATCAACTTCCCAGAGTCGTAAATTTGGCATACAATCTCCGTTTGACGCACTCAATACCTCGTTGTAAAGATCTATCTGAGGAATACAATTCTTGAGTGAGCAAAATTGGGCTATGACCCAAGTTTCTCCCAGATTTCCCAAAAAACGTCATTTAGGGCCTCAAAACTGCTCTGGAAGTTCAAGACCCAAAAAACTGCCAAAAATAGTAAATTGTGCTACAAATAAGGAAACTGAAAAACTGAAAGAAACAATGTTGGGGGTCCAAGTGGAATAGGCAGGTGGCCACCAATATCCACCTAGATCATTCCTACCCCCTTAGGAAGCAATGGTCCCCATTGCATTGAGTTCCTCCATGAGATGAGGAAACTTCTGTTGAACTTGGTCCCTGGTGAGCCACTTGCCCTGGTGAAGGAGTTGGCCTGCTTTGACAACTTGATACAGTTCTATCCTTTGTTGCTGGGTTTTCTTTATCTATGTCCATTATCCGATCAGTTATGGCTTGTTCCATGTAATCTGGATTTAACTATGTATGTGTGAGTTGCTCTGCAATGTCTGATGTGTCTAGCAATGGTGGGAAGTATGGTTGAAGGTGGTCCACATTAAACACTGGGTGCAGGCCAAGGAATGGGGGAATGCTGAGATCAAATGAATTATCTCCCACAGCCTTGGTAATGGTGTAAGGACCATATTGGAGTGGTATGAGTTTTCGATAGGCTCCGATAAGGCATTCCTTTTGCAAATGCAACCAGACTTTGTTGCCCAACTGAAACTTTTGTGGCACCCGATGTTGATCATGTCACTACTTATACTTGGAATTTGATTTCTCCAGAATGTCGTGGACCTGCTGGCGAATATGTTGGATGTGATCAATGAATTTGTTTGCCTTATCGGTTTTTTATGAGACATGAGTTGAATCTGCCTGAGTAGCTGCAAATGGCATGGCCATGTCAATGGGACATAGTGGCTCGAATCCCAAGCCCACCTGAAAAGGGTTGTGGCCAGTCACGCTGTAGAAAGCCCGGTTATAGTTGTGTTGAACATAGGGGAGGCTCTCATCCCATGTGCGTGGATGCCTTGATTTGTACATGTGCAGAATGTGTATGATCATCCTGTTGACAACCTCTATCTGGCCATCAGTTTGGGGATGGAAAGTTGTGGACTTAGTGAGCTTGGTGTCCAGCATCGACCAGAGACTGGACCAAAATATACTGAGGAACCTATTGTCCTGATCTGAGATGATAGACTGTGGGATCCCAAAGTGTACCCACACTCGTTCAAAGAAGAGTTTAGCAGTGGCTTCTGCTGTGATATTCTTCTTGAAGGCCACCATAATGGTCATCTTCGAGAATCTATCAACGACCACAAAAACACAGTCATTGCCATGCTTAGTAGAAGGAAGGCCTGACATGTAATCCATGGAGATGGATTACCAAGGTAAACTAGGAGTAGGCAGTGGAGTATAGAGCCCTTGCTTCTTGATGGTTGGTTTGGCAACGGTGCAAGCAGTGCAGGATCTGATGTACTTCCCAACATCTTGTCAAACATTCGGCCAATAAAAATAATTCTACAGTACGACCACCATTTTCTTGACCCCGAAATGCCCAGTGGCCCAACTATAGTGCCCTTCCCAAATCATCTTGTCAAGCTCGCTTGAAGGAACACAAAGGTGTCCCAGGTGGCATAACAGGCATCCTGGATGTGAAAATCGGGAAGTTGCTGACCCTCCAAGAGCACCTGGTATGTGTGGCCAAATTCTGGGTCACTTTTGTAGAGAAGTGGCTAATCAGAAGTCTTGTGCCCACAAGAGTTGAGCACAATGGTTAACGCCATGATCGGTGGTCAGCTGAGGTACTATGCAACATTATTGGTACTTCCCTTCTTATACTTGATATTCAAATGGAACTGTTGCAGGTATGTGGACCACTTCTGATGGCGATCATTCTACAACTTCCCTTGTGTCTATATGAACTACAGGGGTCGGTGGTCTATGTGGATGACCATTTCCTTCCCCAAAATGTAAAGCTTCCATTGTCGACAGGCCTGCACAATGGAATACATCTCTTTGTCATAAGTGGGATACTTCTGGATTGTGTATGAAAGTGTCTCATTGTGATATGCCACTGGATGCCTCTGTTGAGTAAGGACTTCCCCAATAGCATAGTTAGAGGCATCTGTCTTGATCTCAAATGGTTTTTACAAGTTTGGTAATGTGAGCACTGGTGCAGAGTAGAGGCAATGTTGCAACTTTGTGAATGACTTTTGTTGAGATTCAGACCAAAATAATTTTGCTTTTCTCCTCCCTTGGTGAACTTGACTTAAGGGCCAAGTGATATGAGAGAATCCCAACAAAAACCTGCGGTAGAAATAATACTTCATTTCATTAATGTAAAACATTGAAATATTCTTACAAACAGAAATGGAAATAAACTAGCTCAGACGATGGTAGCTTATCTCTAAGAAGAGATGTGGCGGGTATATGCCTCTGAACTATGTTACAATGAGGCTCCAAGGCCTCTTTATTATTGAGAAACAATGGAAAACCCTAAACATCCAAAAACCTAACCCTAGGAGATGAAGCGCCAACTATGGGCCCCATTTGGGTAAATTGGTACATCAACTTCCTGGGGTCATAACTTTGGCATATGATCTCTATTTGATGCACACAATACCTCATTAGAAATATCTATCCAGGGACTACAACTATTGAGTGAGTAACATTAGTTCATGTCCCATGTTGCTCCCATTTTTCTCAAAAAATGTCATTTAGGGCCTCAAAACGGCTCCGGAAGTTCAGGACCTGAAAAACTGCCAAAAAAAATAAATTGTGCTACAAATAAGGAAATTGAAAAACTGAAAGAAACAATGGTGGGGGTCCAAGTGGAATGGGTGGGTGGCCACCAATATGCACCTGGATCAATGGATCAAGTACATTGTTCAAGAATGGAACTCCCTCTTATCCTAGTGACCCAATGTTTAACATAGCCTAATAGTTGTCTAGGGTTAGGTTTTTTGCATGCCTAACCCTCAATTAATGATAAAGTTTGGAGCTTCTAGAATCTTCTTGAAATTCCACATGTGACTAGCCCCACATGTGTGAGGAAAGGAAATTGACATGGCATCCACTTCATACTATGGTTGTCAACAAGGTAGGTCAACTTACATGAGGCATAACTTCTGTATATGGACTTTGATTAAGGTGATTTTCACATTGCTAGAAAGGTGTTTGTGTATAACATTGTTGAAGTGTTGGGATCTATGTTCACAAAATTTTGACTCTAAAAAGTGCCATGTATTAAATGGCTCTAGGAGGTTCTAAACACCATATCTCCAAAGTGGGACATGCCACTAAAGTGGGCCCTACAAGACAATTCCTCTAATTTTTCTACCTAAAAGGTACCAAGATAACTGAAAAATTATTTAATGATCCATTTGGATTAAAATTAATATTTAACAATAGTAATTAGAGTTTTAAAAGGTCCACACATAACTAACACATTGTTTCAAAAGCATAAATGCATTGATGGGGCTGAAAAACAAATAAAAATTTACGTTTTGGGGGGAACACGCTTTCTAAGGCTCTTATTTGCACTAAGTGTGTGCACGTAATGGGCCAATATCTACACTTGTCACTTTTTGCTAAAATCTAAGGTTGACTTAGCTGATTTTGACAAGATCGAGGTCATGTGGTGATGGAAGGTTGCACATGGAAAATAGTATGCATACAAAGATTATATATTAAAGTGAAAATTATTCAAAGTGGTACTAGTTGACTATTTAAGAGTGATAACATTTCTCATGTAGGAGACTACCCCCTTCAAGAGGCAAGTGAACATTGCATCCAATTTTGAATATCAATAAAGGTTTCCTTTTACTGTTATTTTACAACTCTATTTTTGTTTATTTCTTTCCATAATTATATTGCCTTATCTTGTGTTTTGCTTTTCATGGCAATAATCTATGTATTTTGATATGAATATTTTATTTCAACCAACAATGAACACCATAATAATATAGTTGCTTCATCTTTCAAATATTAGGTTATGGCAACAAAGAACGATAATCACCTTTAATAGCACGGTTGGAGAGGCACATTACCTTCCCTCTTCAATTAGCACAACAAAACACTATAACAATGGTCACTGCCAATTTCTCGTGGTATAACATCACCAATGTCAAATTTCACAGAACTCCCTTGAGGTTTTGTTGAAGCCTCGAAAATCGCTGCAACAACATGGGGGAAAACCACCCAGTTAGGGACTTGAATACCATCGATTTTCTGTTTGTATTAGTGGCTCTGACTGGATATAATGGGACTAGTTTCCCAATCAAAATGTGATAGGATGGATAGGGTGTTTGATTGATAAAAATAAGTGATAGATGGGGTGGTGTTTAATTTAAAACACACACACACACACACACACACACATATATATGTAACCTATCTATGTATATTACCCGAGAATTTAAACATATATTTGTGCGATCTAAAATGATGATCCTTAGTATTTGATAATGAAGATTAAACAGATACTAACAGAAATGAAAAACCTTTGAAGTAATTATTTTGATTAAATTGTTAATCAAAATACTTTATAAATTATATATCACATCAAATATTGTTTGACCAATTTCTCATCAATGTATTAAAAAATAACAATCCTAGTATGTTCAAAAGTAAATGGATACAACATTGTATGGAAAAAGACACATATGATAAACAATATATAGGAATGATTGTTAATTCATGAACAAATAAATACACAAAGATAAAAGTATCCGATGCATATCAGTTCGCTCATAAAATAAGTAGCTCCAGCCTAGTCTGTCTTATTAATATGGTTTGCAAAAGTACAAAAGTGCAAGCTTCTGTAAGCCTTCTCCAACAAAAGTTCACGACTTTGATCCAAGGATTCCAACAAGAGAAACTTTAAAGTACAAAAGTGAAAGCTAGTAAAGAATTTCTTTATAAAATTTTGGACCCTTTCTTAAAAGACATGAAAGGGTTTTTATAATAAAATATAATTACAAAAATACACAATCCATAAAGTTCTGAGGAGGTTTAAACAACCCTCCTAGAAATAAGTGACAGAATTATGTAAAAGATAAATTATGGAAATGACTAGTTCTAGCATGCAGTGGTGTCTACTCTTTCATTTGTTGTTTGAGATGATATATATCCAACATTGGCTTGAGTTTAGGAGGTTGTTTCACCCTTGTATGCATTTGGATGGTATACACTACATCTGAGAGGGAAGGCAACATCTACATGGTTGAGTCAGCAAGACAGCATAGCACTAACCATTGACAGTGTGGCTTTACCAGATACCTCCAATACACTTGCCATTCTAGTTTTGTAAGTTGTTTGATCACTTCTTCTTTTGTTGTATACGTTTCCTACCATTTTGCTTCTAAGTCTCTGATATTGGCAAGACCCCTAGGTGGGAATTGTTGTATTAGGTTGGCATTATGTAAATTGTCATTGATGGTCTCAATGATCTTACTTGTAGCATCGATTTCTCTTGTGATTTCCCTTTTTATCTGTTTCAACTGTATATCCCATTCAGTGAAAAATATATCTTTGTGAGTCTCTTCTATCCTGGGTAGATCTCCTATCCTTCCTTCTCGGGTATCCTTCCATGTAATCTATCCTGAGATTTTTTCATCAATATCATTGAAGGTGACCCTCATATCGGATACTCGATTCTTCAGTGAATCAATTTCCTTGCACATCAGATTGGTGACTGATAGCCTCTGACAAAATGTTGCTCGTTGCATAGATAATAAAGAATTCAGTTCAAGTACTTCTTTGACAAACTCCTCGACTTTAGGATTGTCTTTCAATTTTTCTACAGAAAATCAAAACTTGTATTTGAACATCTTTGGCACTTGTTTCTGCTTGAAACTAGAGCTTTAACTGATTAAAGCTCTGTTGTAGTTGTGTCATTTGTGCCTTCATCTGATGGTCTATATTCTTCTTTTCTTCGGCCAATTATTGTTCCAACTGTTGTATTCTCTCATCTTTGTCCTTTATCAATTGTTTGACCTTTGTTGGCTTATCAATAGTAGCAGATGCATAAGCACATTCAAATTGTGATAGTTTGGTTAATTTATCTGAAGGATCCATAGGATTATCCTTCCAAACAACATCTATTGGCTCATTGTCGAGACTTATCATCGAGGTCTGATCTATTTTCTTTTTCTTCCTTTGTCGTTTTACTACAACCCGATGTTTTGGACTGTAAAAAATATCAAGAGGAGGAATCTCCTCTATTCTAAGAACAATTTCGATTGAGGGGAAGGCCGACATGATTTCAATTTCTTCTGTGACAACAATCTTGTTAGTAGCTCTGTCCAATATTATGGGGTGTGTTGAATATGTTTTTTGTTTCAACATTCTCCCCCCCTTGTTTTCCTTTGAGTTGTTGTTTAAATTGTTGCCACACCTCATCTAATTGGTTTTTTAAGGGGTTCTCCTCTGTATTTTCTTTAGTGGACATATCTTCCACTTCCTTCTCTGTTGAGGCCTTTTCATTTTCCCTTTCAATGTCCTTTACAGGACTTTTCTCGGGGCTTTTCTGTGAACTTTTCTGTGAGTCATGCTCTGAGTCCTGGCCCAATCTTTCTTCTGAGTTATGCTCAGAATTGTTTTCTATGGCTTTCTTTGAATCATGCTTTGAGTCGTGCTCTGAGCCCTTTTTTTAACTTTGGCTTGAAATGTTTTCTATTTCAGTGTTTGGCTAAGGTATTTTTAGTAAGTCCAATAGGACCTTCAGTAACCTCTCTTTCCTGTATTAGTGGAAACGGGCCAAATCTGGTGGATTAAGTCTCAAAGTAGCCAAATGTTGGACCTGTGAGAAGAGCTTGGCTAACTCAAATAAATCATCAAAATCGTCCTCTTCGTGGCTATACTGCCTTATTTTAACCGATGCAGTGAAGTTTTGCAAAACTTTATTGGAGTCATACTGCCTGCCCAAAACTGTAGCGAGCTTCAAACATAAGATGTGGTCGACTTCAATCGCAACATGCTTGAAATCATGCAATGTATAAACACCACAATGGAGGGGAAAAGAAAGCCAAAGGGATTTCTTGTATTCTTTCAAGGTCTTGGTTATCCCATCCCCTACACTCTAGTAAGCAATTTCCCTAGTAAGAAGATTATTAGGTACATACCAAGGAAGAACATGAGGGGGTGTTATGCTTCCGAAAACCCTGATATAGGTAAACAACTCTTCCCCAAACCACCTAGCTACTGGAAAAATATTGATCTTAGCCTCATCGGATAACATTGGGACCTTCTTATCAAAAATCATTTGGTGGATTACTAACATAACTCCCTGGTAGATTTTGTAGAAATGGGCTTGCTAATTTGACTCGCACAATATTTTATGATATATATGAATGGGGGTAGGGTCTTGAATAGTCCATTTCCACCCCATAGTTTGAAAATTGGTGGTGAAACAGATAACATCCAAAATATAAGCACTCATGAAAAATGGTGGGACTATCCTCGAGGTGACAAATCTCTTTTCCCTATATTCCCGAATTTGCATAGCCAGGTTGTTAGATAAAATGGTACCTAATCCATTACAAAGGAATTCACGGTTGCATCTATTAAGGGAACCCACTCAACAGAAAACTTGGTGGTATCGAAATGCCCAAATAGTCTACACATCATAGTTGCGACACAAGAGTAGGGAACAACGAGAGATGATATAGGATACATACCCATTTTCTCTTGTCTAAACTTGCTAGAACTGGACTTCCATTACCAAATTGGTTCTAATGGATCCTTGTTCTCCTTCACGAAATTCTCAAGGAAAGCTTTATCATATACCTTTTGTGTGTCTGGTATATGATACATTCTTTTCAAATCCTCTATCGTGAGGGAACTAATAACTTTTTTTCTTGAAGTCAAGAATGCACGATCTACAATGCTGATGTTTTCTATAATCCATTTTACCATGTCAGTGTAAGGTAAAATCTTTGGTCTTGCAATAATTCGGTGTAAGAAAGAACTTGCAGCTTCAAAATAAGAAGCCTATGAAGAAGTGGTATCATCTGTTGTTGCTTTGGTTTGAATTATTTTTGGACCCTCCTTTTCCAACAGATTGTACATAGCTTCCCATGAGGAGCTCACGCTATAAATGGTGCATTTGGTGTTTGAAAATAATGGAAGCATTTCAGTGACATAAGATATAGAGGAATGAGAAGCCTCACCAGACTTCTTTCCCTTCTTATATTTAGTCATTTTGCTGCACAATTTACTTTCAGGAGAAATCCTGCAATACAAAGAATACAGAGCAAATGAAGAGAAAATAGGAATTAAACGTAAACGCATGCGAACACATAAAGTTTTTGAAATGACCGAAATAGAGGTTTTAATGCAAATCAATCTAAACAGGGTACCAAATCTGCTTGGGCCCTGTAACCATTAATACCATTAGAACCCATTAGTTAACCGAAAGCATGGCTCTGTGTGTTTTATTTATTACTCATTAATATATCGCATCACAAGCATTGCTTGGATGGTGAAATAAGTTCATTCTTTAAGTGTTGAGCCAATATGTGATAGTGATATCAGCTTATCGGTGTATTAAGCATAGGAGATTTGCGATTGCGATAATTGCATTATCGCAACATCGCAATCAACGATCTCGAGATAACAGAGAATAGATATTTCCCAAAAAGTTTTAGCGATTGTGATTGCGATGAATGATGTGGCAGTATAGCGGGCCCTAGGTTTATATTTAAGCAGAACTTTCATTTAACCCTTATAATTTCCTTGGGCACTTTCCTCTAGTAAATAACTTTATCACTATCGAGACCATTTGGAATGTTATAGGCGGAATTTGTTGGTATTCTTGCGATACATCAGATGCGATTGTATTTTAATGATATGGTTTAATGCTCCGTCGGGTCCAATGATATCACATTCCATGAGAGGGAGGCTTTTCGGGTATATGAATTGTGGTGCGAGGCGTTTCTGCCTTAAAGCATCCTCATTAATCTTTTTAAGCCTTTATAAAGAATGAACGTGTTTGGGTTCTCCAGGGGCTGTCACTTATCACAGACACAAGTCTCGCCTCAATGGATAAACATATACTCTTAAGACTTTGCGATTTGCGATATGGTCAAACTTGCCTTAAAAGGGGCTTTTTTGGTTATTCGCGCTTTATTGAGGTTTTATTAAAAGGTAAAATCAAATTTATTCCTAAGAAAATCTTTGGCTTATATTCTTATGTTTTTAAAAAAAATTAAGGGTCCTTATTTATTTGTACAATAAATACTTAAGGATTAAGACAAATAAATGAGGGGTTGTTGCACAACACAACAAGTTCAAAGTTTGGTGAAGCTTAAAAACATGTTCAAGTTTGGCTTAGGTTAAACTAGGGTTTGAACCAAGCTTAATTTACTTTGTTCAAATGAACCTTGGGCCTTGTTATAGTCATTAAATGTACCCTTTGTGACCTATTCTACATATATTTCTATTGTTGCAGGGATTACTAAGCCAATAGGTTAGCTAATCCACCAATTTCTAATTATCATTGTTTGTAACATTGTTCTAACATGGCGCTATGTTTCTCTTATCAACGATAATGGTTGACAACATCGCCCTTTGTTTCTCTGGGCTTACAGGAGACACCTGTTGCCGTCCCTTCAAAGGGTAATATATAATGGCAATGGTCTCACAAACGAACAAACTTCTCATGGTGATGGCATTGATAATAATCAATTTTTCTTTAAATGCCGAAGACATTTTCACTGACATTATATTGCAACGGATTTCATGGACGACCTAACATTTAAGATTTTAAAAAGAGATCTTCCTTGTATTTACATTTCAAAATAGAAATCACTAATATAATCTTTAAGTAAAAAGATTCATGTACAGCATGCAATCTTCTTTAATGGATAAAAAATCTCAGAAATACATCTAGTAGGGAAAGTAAAAGCCACTGAAATTAAGCATCTCAACATCAATGATCCATTAAAATCTCAGAAATACATCTAGTAGGGAAAGTAAAAGCCACTGAAATTAAGCATCTCAACATCAATGAGCCTCATTGACAACTAATGAAATTCATTGGGAAATCAAAATTAGACCAAGATGTAACTTGTTTTTGAGAACAAGTTTTTAGGCTGTGGTTTTTTTAAGGTTTTAACCAGGTTAAAGACAAGCTCATATATAACTAATCTGGTTCCCCTTTCTCAAGTTAAACAAGTATATATTTTCAAGGTGGATCATTTCAACAGCCGAAGTCTCATATGGGAACAAAACAAAGAGGCAGGTGCCACTTATCACGCCCCCCACTAGTACAAATGATTACCAGGTTCACCTTGACACTAAGTTTCAAGTATAATAAGATCATGAAACAGAAATGCTTATGATTAAGCCTCTTCCCTACTGATACAGAGCACCTAAAATGATTATTTCAAACCTAGTATCTTGAAAGTTTCCTAATATCAATACTCTATGCCTTTGCATGCTTTCCTTTGATTTACCAACTCCTCACAGGTGCTGATTCAAAAAACCAAGTACAAGTTTATTCACTTCCTCTGGAAACTGTTCCTGGACAAAATGGCTCCCTTCTGGGAAAAATTTGATCTCTAACTTGGGCACATTAGATTTAATCGTCTCACTCTTGATATAATCCTCCATCCCCGGAAGTTTCAGACAATAATCCTTTGTACCCATGATCAGAAGGCAAGGAGCCTGAATAGTGCGGTCGGCGAAATTAGCTAATCTCCCTGGATCCCTGTAAATTACAGGTTCAAAAAGAAGATCTTAATTTGCATATCTGTAAGTACTTTACGGTGACTTGGAATAAAAAGAAAGCAAAGTGAAGACAAATACAATTAGCTAAGTTTACCTTCTGCTGCAAAGGTATGGAACTTGCATAGGGTAAACAAACCCAGATTTCTCATACAGGCTTGAGTACGTCTGAAGGTCATCCTCAGTGAACCAAGATGGCAATGGTATGGAAGGATCATAGAGATCCATTACCTCCTTACCATCTTCTGCCACGGGTAGTTCACTACTAGAGAAAAGGATATATATATTCCTTATCACTGTTTTTACATCGAAGCGCCCAAGATCTGCTAAGCCTCTTCCGGGCTCCTACAATAATGAATTTAAAAGAAAACAATCAGAATATTGAATATTCTATAGATCGAGGGTTGCTCTCAATATTCAAAGAATAAACAGTATTCCGATAGAATGTCCTTGTTTAATGTATATTTTTGGCACAGATAGGGGAAGAAAAAGCACCTGCCAATGTTTAATATAGAGGCCTTTAGGAGCTGAGTCCATATTTCTGGACAGTCCACCAGTAATGTAAGGTATGCCTAACGTTACAACTCCTTTCACTCGATCTGGATAGCAGAGATCAATATAATATGCAACCATTGCTCCAAAATCCTTCCCCACAATAAACGCCTGTTCTATGAAACGTAGTTTCAGATATGTGAGTTAGAAGATACAGACACAAATTTCCTAAACAGTGATTTTTAGATTAGCATAGGGTCATCTTCCTCTCAAATTTATAGGATATAGAAATGTTAAACCAACTTACACTTTGAATAAAACTAAAAAACTATAAAAACACTAGATGAAAACCTGAAAACCTCTAATTATTTAAGAGATTAAAAATAAGATGAATCTATATGAAATAGTGCTGGCGTACATTGAAATTGTATGAAAAATTCATCTAAAATTTTGAAACCACATAAACCTTTTTAACTTAACCTCTATTTATAGAACAAGCAATCTACCAATATTAAACCAGCACAACTTTTATATTTAAAACCCAGAAAATACCTGTTGTGCAAAATCTTAGTTTCAACTAACATAGATTAATTTTATTCCAGGTCGTAGTAAAAAATACGCTGATTGTTCAAACCTTACTTTCTTTTCAACCTCCATAGATTTAGAAAAGCTAATAGAACAGCATATATGGACATCTCACCCAAACAGGGGAGCTGAGCTTCTCTGGATTTCATCAGAAAGCCAACTAAAACTTACTTTCTCAATACCCAAGGCATTAAACAGGCCAACGGTGTCTTCAACAAGGTCATAATATCTAGCTTTCTCTGGTTCAGAGGGCTGATCAGAGAGTCCATAGCCTCGAAAGTCGGGAGCAATTGCATGAAACCCTGCCTCTGCCAATGCTATCATCTGATAACGCCATGAATACCATATCTCTGGAAATCCATGCAGTAACAGTACAGCCGGACCTGCACATTGGGTTAACAACAAAAGTGGTTGAATTTCAAAATAGAGAAACAAAATACAACACCCATCATCTTAGATTTATCTCAATCAGTTTTAAAGAAAAGTGTAACTATCCAACTAAAAACAACCTATCTATCTATCTATACAAGTTAAACCCCAAGCGTATTGTTATGAATCTATCCCAGCAAAAAAATATAGCCATTAAAATACCATTCCAATAACATCCACAATTGTGACAAACATCTTCCCTCTATGACTGGCTTTTACAGGGATACCAAGGAAAATACTTAAGACAGCAGTTTGTTCGGGATAAGAATTAGCACCTGATCCAATCTCTGCAACATGTAAATTGAGCTCTCCAACTTGAACTCGCTTGTGTTGTATTTTTTCCATCGCTGAATGTTAGAAGATACTGCACAAGAATAAGGGGTTTGGAGAACAGATAAAGAACTTGCCTCAATGCACTCAGAAAAAGGGGGTTTTGCGGCTAGTTTAGTCCGCACCTAGCTATAGCCATCCAATTCAACTTTGGAATTTCGACAGTGTTTATAATTGTTATTTTGACTCACCGTGATGCACTATATATATCAACTTTGGAATTTCGACAGTGTTTTTAATTGTTATTTTGACTCACCGTGATGCACTATATATATATATATTTTTGTTTGTTTGAAGGAGGTTAGTTTCTGTTTTCGTATTTTTATGATTCAAATGTCCCAAATTTAATAACGAAATTCCAACCCTGAGTTCATTTACATAGGTTAGATTTCATTTCAAAACAGTTGGTCTGCCTCATTTGGTCCAACGACAGATATCCTAACTTCTACCTTTATTTGGGTATGACTTACAAATATGTCATTGCATCTATGGGGTTTTCTGAATCTTCATGTTATTGGTTCTACTTTACGAAAGTTACATTTTTCCTCATGAGAAACGCGTAGGAGAAGCATTACTACTCATGCTAAAATTTGAGTGGAAATGAATCCGAGTCTTGGGTTTCCAACTAAAATTAATTTGAATGGGAAATATTTTTCCTGGACTCAAACACTAGATTAAGGGTGTGTTTCATTATGATGTAGAGCTTCTTTTAAAACATTCCATATAGCTTCTCACTTTCCTTCTCAGTTAAAGAATGGTAAAAGGAAGAAGCAAAAATATACTTGGTGGGTTGGATCTATCGAGGATCATCAACTAATCTTTCAAAACAAATCTCCACTAGCTCCTCCTCTACTCCAAGAGACTCTAGTTTATAAAGAAAAACAACAATATTAGGTCCCCTAAATTCTTCCAAAAGGATATCCAAATCCTCTTGACATGGGTAATGAATCACATGGTAAGCCTAACCCTTATTTATCAAAAAGTTGGGAAAATCAAGCAAATGCAACTGAATCTGAAGAAAAAAAATGAATAATCATCACAAGATACTCCAAATGCAATTAATCTAGTGAGCACTACTTCTAATTCAATGGAATAATGAAAAAAAATAGGAAAAAAAGAAGAAGAAAGACCAGTAGCAACTTAGCCATTGGTGGCAAAAAGTCATATCTGAAAATGAGTATAATCATGTTCTACATTTTTTATTGTTTATGTTAAACATAATCAATTTATGAGAATATATTCATGTCAAAAATGTTGGAATGTAAGTCCTTTGAGTATTTGGCAATCTAATTTAACCATGTTCTTTTTGGGAATGTTGATAGTGTTTAAGTTAGATCTTCCTACCTTGGAATTTCGGAAAACTAGAGATGTTGATACATCTTGATGTAATAGTTGTGACCCAAATGTAGATTTTCAGTTCATACAAAATTATTGTTATTGTTGAGAAAAAAGAAATTCTCCACAATGTAAATTTATGAGCATATTCAAACTATTCTATATTTTTATGTTTCTTTGTGCATATTTTTTGGTTAATTTTGCCAGAAATCTAGCAGAGATTTATTGGAATGGTGGGTTTGAGTTGTGTAATGTACACAATCATAGTTCAAAAGGATTTTTGAAGAGTATAGTCTAACTATTTGACGTTTTGACCCTTTTTTGGGCATATTTCTCAGTTAATTTTGCTCGAAATCTGACAGGGAATTGTTGGAATCATAAGTTTAAACTATGTGATCTACATAATGTGAGTGTCATAGGGGTTTCTCAAGGCACTAAATCCATTTATGCATTCAAAACCACATTTTCAACAACAAAAAATCATTTCACCCAACATTGTACAATCGAATTAGGGAAAAAAAATTAAATAGTTAAATTGCGCCTTTTGGAGGTGTTCAATCCATTTATACATTTAAATTTGCAATTTAAACAATGAAAAATTACAATATCACCAAGAATTGTATCATTGGACTTCGATGAAAAAGGAAAAAAAGTAGAATAATAAGATGAGACCAAATTTATATATCAGGATGCTTCAATGGGATTTCCCCAAGACATTATTATATTGTATAATAGTATAATATAACAATGATAATATTCAACTGCAGAGGACAAGCACATTAGGGTTATTGTATTAATTCATAATTAAGTATTGTGTAGTATAATTTAGTAATAATATCACTAATTATTGTATGGATGAAGGGTCCAATGAAAAAAAATAAAAATAAAAAATCCATACTATAGATTTAAATTAATTTTGTTAGAGGGACATGCAAAAGCTTGCAATGACTCAAGTCGGAGTAGATTGGAAAAAATCCTCTATGAAAAATCCTTAAGGGAAGGCCTGCTAGTGTGACATGTGACAAGTCTATGAGGGACTTGGGTCAGAGTGGATCGGCAAAATGCCTCTATGAAACATCTTGACAGGGAGGCCCACTATTGTGACACCTGGAAAGCTTGTAGTGACTTGGGCTATTAGAGGAGAGATAAAGAGATTTCAAATTGCAGGTTTTCATTAAATAGGCTCTCATAAAGTCCTCTGCTACAATATTTTACCAATATTATAACAATATAATTATTATATAGATTTATATAATGTAAATATATTATTTTATATTTACCTTATAATTAACATGTTTAGGGAATTTGGTCCAATGGGTTGCAAAAAGGACATAGAAAATAAAATATTACCATAACCATCCAAAAAAAAAATCAATAATGTGACATCAATGCTAAACCCTCCATCATAATAATATGTTAATCACCTAATTATGTCTATTAAAGTTAAATTTCAAAGTGGCATATGGATGCCACATCATGTCACATATGTCCAAGGAATGATTACCATGTGGCAAAGAAAGAGGAAATATTCGAAGGGAAATATCTTGTGCCTAGAAATCAGATAACCAATGAAAATATCTCACTAAATAGCATATGACTATGGGCTTGCCATTGGTAAGAGAGATATGGTAGGAGGGTGAAATTTTTGGATGTCCTATTCCCTTAAGCTATTGAAGGACGGCTGGTATGTTGTAGTAATTGAAATACACAAATGAATGAACTAGCATATAAACACCATCCATACAAATGAATGATGTACCCTAGTAAATACAAAATAGGAGAGAACCTGACTATAAGGTCAGGCCTATGTTTTGTTCTATTTTCTTCCATAATGAAAAGAAAGTGCAAAGAAAGGGGCACTCACTATGGAGTTCCTGTGACATCCAAGCCTAAATGGCCACTACAAAATCTCCTTCCTCCTTGGTTATGCTCTCAAATCCAATTCTTATAATCCACTTAACAATGGATTATCCGGATTTAAACAGGAACACAACAAATTACAGAGATAACCACAAATACAGAGATGCAATAGAAATAATACTTCATTTCATTAATGTAAAACACTGAAATATGCTTACAAACATAAATGGAAATAAACTAGCTCGTAAGATGGTAGCTTATCTTTCAGAAGATATGCGGCTATTATATGCCTTTGAACTGTGTTAAAATGAGGCTCCAAGGCCTATTTATTATTGAGAAACAATGGAAAACCCTAAACATCCAAAAATCTAACCCTAGGAGATGAAGCACCACTATGGGCCCTATTTGGGTAAATTGGTACATCAACTTCCCGGAGTCGTAACTTTGGCATACGATCTCCGTTTGACGCACACAATACCTCGTTGTAAAGATATATCCAAGGAATACAATTCTTGAGTGAGAAAAATTGGGCTATGGGCCAAGTTTCTCCCAGATTTCCCAAAAAACGTCGTTTAGGGCCTCAAAACTACTCTGGAAGTTCAAGACCCAAAAAACTGCCAAAAATAGTAAATTGTGCTACAAATAAGGAAACTGAAAAACTAAAAGAAACAATGGTGGGGGTCCAAGTGGAATAGGCAGGTGGCCACCAATATCCACCTGGATCATTCCTACCCCCTTAGGAAGCAATTGTCCCCATTGCATTGAGTTCCTCCATGAGATGAGGAAACTTCTGTTGAACTTGGTCCCTGGTGAGCCACTTGCTCTGGTGAAGGAATTGGCCTGCTTTGACAACTCAATATAGTTCTATCCTTTGTTGTTGGGTTTTCTTTATCTATGTCCATTATCTGATCAGTTATGGCTTGTTCCATGTAATCTGGATTTAACTTTGTATGTGTGAGTTGCTCTGCAATGTCTGATGTGTCTAGCAATGGTGGGAAGTATGGTCAAAGGTGGTCCACATTGAACACTAGGTACAGGCCAAGGAATGGGGGAATGCTGAGATCAAATGAATTGTCTCCCATAGCCTTGGTAATGGTGTAAGGACCATATTGGAGTGGTATGAGTTTTCGATAGGCTCCAATAAGGCATTCCTTTTGCAAATGCAACCAAACTTTGTTGCCCAACTGAAACTTGTGTGGCACCCAATGTTGATCATGTCACTACTTATACTTGGAATTTGATTTCTCCAGAATGTCGTGCACCTGCTGGCGAATATGTTGGATGTGATCAATGAATTTGTTTGCCTTATCAGTTTTGGATGAGACATGAGTTGAATCTACCTGAGTAGCTACAAATGGCATGGCCATGTCAATGGGACATAGTGGCTAGAATCCCAAGCCCACCTGAAAAGGGTTATGGCCAGTCGTATTGTAGAAAGCCCGGTTATAGTAGTGCTGAACATAGGGGAGGCTCTCATCCCATGTGCGTGGATGCCTTCATTTGTACATGTGCAGAATGTGTACGATCATCTTGTTGACAACCTCTGTCTAGCCATCAGTTTGGGGATGGAAAGTTGTGGACTTAGTGAGCTTGGTGTCCAGCATTGACCAGAGACTGGACCAAAATGTACTGAGGAACCTGTTGTCCCGATCTGAGATGATAGACTATGGGATCCCCAAGTGTACCCACACTCGTTCAAAGAATAGTTTAGCAGTGGCTTCTGCTGTGATATTCTTCTTGAAGGCCACCATAATGGTCATCTTCGAGAATCTATCAACGACCACAAAAACACAGTCATTGCCATGCTTAGTAGAAGGAAGGCCTGACATGTAATCCATGGAGATGGATTACCAAGGTCAACTAGGAGTAGGCATCGGAGTATAGAGCCCTTGCTTCTTGATGGTTGGTTTGGCAACGACGCAAGCAGTGCAGGATCTGATGTACTTCCAAACATCTTGTCAATGATTTGGCCAATAAAAATAATTCTGCAGTACTACCAACATTTTCTTGACCCCAAAATGCCCAGTGGCCCAACTGTAGTGCCCTTCCCAAATCATCTCGTCAAGCTCGCTTGAAGGAACACAAAGGTGTCCCAGGTGGCATAACAGGCATCCTAGAGGTGAAAATCGAGAACTTGTTGACCCTCCAAGAGTGCCTAGTATGTGTGGCCAAATTTTGGGTCACTTTTGTAGAGAAGTGGCCAATCAAAAGTCTTGTGCCCACAAGAGTTGAGCACAATGGTTAACGCCATGATCGGTGGTCGGTTGAGGCAATCTGCAACATTATTGGTACTTCCCTTCTTATACTTGATATTTAAATGGAATTGTTGTAGGTATGTGGACCACTTCTGATGGCAATCATTCTACAACTTCTCTTGTATCTATATGAACTACAAGGGTCGGTGGTCTATGTGGATGGCCATTTCCTTCCCCAAAATGTAATGCTTCCATTGTCGGCAGGCCTGCACAATGGAATACATCTCTTTGTAATAAGTGGGATACTTCTGGATTGTGTATGAAAGTGTCTCATTGTGATATGCCACTGGATGCCCCTGTTGAGTAAGGACTCCCCAATAGCATAGTCAGAGGCATCTGTCTCGATCTCAAATGGTTGTTGCAAGTTTGGTAATGTGAGCACTGGTGCAGAGCAGAGGCGATGTTGCAACTTTGTGAATGCCTTTTGTTGAGATTCAGACCAAAATAATTTTCTTTTTCTCCTCCCTTGATGAACTTGACTCAAGGGCCAAGTGATATGAGAGAATCCCAACACAAACCTACGGTAGAAATAATACTTCATTTCATTAATGTAAAACACTGAAATATTCTTACAAACAGAAATGGAAATTAACTAGCTCAGACGATGATAGCTTATCTCTAAGAAGAGATGTGGTGGCTACATGCCTATGAACTGTGTTACAATGAGGCTCCAATGCCTCTTTATTATTTAGAAACAATGGAAAACCCTAAACATCCAAAAATCTAACCCTAGGAGATGAAGCGCCAACTATGGGCCCCATTTGGGTAAATTGGTACATCAACTTCCCGGGGTCATAACTTTGGCCTATGATCTTTGTTTGATGCACACAATACCTCATTAGAAATATCTATCCAGGGACTACAACTATTGAGTGAGCAACATTAGTTCATGCCCCATGTTGCTCTCATTTGTCCCAAAAAATTTCATTTAGGGCCTCAAAACGGCTCCGGAAGTTCAGGGCCCAAAAAACTGCCAAAAATAGTAAATTGTGCTACCAATAAGGAAACTGAAAAACTGAAAGAAACAATGGTGGGGATCCAAGTGGAATGGGTGGGTGGCCACCAATATGCACTTGGATCAATGGATCAAGTACATTGTTCAAGAATGGAACTCCCTCTAATCCTAGTGACCCAATGTTTAACATAGCCTAATAGTTGTCTAGGGTTAGGTTTTTTGCATGCCTAACCCTCAATTAATGATAAAGTTTGGAGCCTCTAGAATCTTCTTGAAATTCCACATGGGACTAGCTCCACATGTGTGAGGAAAGGAAGTTGACATGGCATCCACTTCATACTATGGTTGTCAACAAGGTAGGTCAACTTACATGCGGCATAACTTCTGTATATGGACTTTGATTGAGGTGATTTTCACATTGCTAGAAAGGTGTTTGTGTATAACATTGTTGAAGTGTTGGGATTTATGTTCACAAAATTTTGACTCTAAAAAGTGCCATGTATTAAATGGCTCTAGGAGGTTCTAGACACCAAATCTCCAAAGTGGGACATGCCACTAACATGGGCCCTACAAGACAATTCCTCTAATTTTTCCACCTAAAAGGTACCAAGATGACTGAAAAATTATTTAATGATCCAATTTGGATCAAAATTAATATTTAACAATAGTAATTAGAGTTTTGAAAAAGGTCCACACATAACTAACACATCGTTTCAAAAGCACAAATGCATTGATGGGGCTGAAAAACAAATAAAAATTTACGTTTTGGGGGGAACACACTTTCTAAGGCTCTTATTTGCACTAAGTGTGTGCACGTAATGGGCCAATATCTACACTTGTTACCTTTTGCTAAAATCTAGGGTTGACTTAGCTGATTTTGACAAGATCAAGGTCATGCGGTGATGGAAGGTTGCAAACGGAAAATATTATGCATGCAAATATTATATATTAAAGTGAAAATTATTCAAAGTGGTACTAGTTGACTATTTAAGAGTGATAACATTTCTCATGTAGGAGATTACCCCCTTGAAGAGGCAAGTGAACATTGCATCCAATTTTGAATATCAATAAAGGTTTCCTTTTACTCTTATTTTACAACTCTAGTTTTGTTTATTTCTTTCCACAATTATATTGCCTTATCTTGTGTTTTTCTTTTCATAGCAATAATCTATGTATTTTGATATGAATATTTTATTTCAACCAACAATGAACACCATAATAATATAGTTGCTTCATCTTTCAAATATAAGGTTATGGCAACAAAGAACGATAATCACCTTTAATAGCACGGTTGGAGAGGCACATTACCTTCCCTCTTCAATTAGCACAACAAAACACTATAACAATGGTTACTGCCAATTTCTCGTGGTATAGCATCACCAATGTCAAATTTCACAGAACTCCCTTGAGGTTTTGTTGAAGCCTCGAAAATCGCTGCAACAACATGGGGGAAAACCACCCAGTCAGGGACTTGAATACCATCGATTTTCCGTTTGTATTAGTGGCTCTAACTGGATATAATGGGACTAGTTTCCCAATCAAAATGTGATAGGATGGATAGGGTGTTTGATTGATAAAACTAAGTAATAGATGGGGTGGTGTTTAATTTAAAACACATATATATGTAACCTATCTATGTATATTACCCAAGAATTTAAACATATATTTGTGCGATCTAAAATGATGATCCTTAGTATTTGATAATGAAGATTAAACAGATATTAAAAGAAATGAAAAACCTTTGAAGTAATTATTTTGATTAAATTGTTAATCCAAATAATTTATAAAGAATATATCACTTCAAATATTGTTTGACCTATTTCTCATCAATGTATTAAAAAATAACAGTCCTAGTATGTTCAAAAGTAAATGGATACAATGGAAAAAGACACATATGGTAAACAATATATAGGAATGATTGTTAATTCATGAACAAATAAATACACAAAGATAAAAGTATCCAATGCATATTAGTCCGCTCATAAAATAAGTAGCTCCAGCCTAGTCTGTCTTATTGATATGGTTTGCAAAAGTACAAAAGTGCAAGCTTCTGTAAGCCTTCTCCAACAAAAGTTCATGACTTTGATCCAAGGATTCCAACAAGAGAAACTTTAAAGTACAAAAGTGAAAGCTAGTAAAGAGTTTATTTATAAAATTTTGGACCCTTTCTTAAAAGACATGAAAGGGTTTTTATAATAAAATATAATTACAAAAATACACAATCCATAAAGTTCTGAGGAGGTTTAAACAACCCTCCTGGAAATAAGTGACAGAATTATGTAAAAGATAAATTGGAAATGACTAGTTCTAGCATGCAGTGGTGTCTACTCTTTCATTTGTTGTCTGAGATTATATATATCCAACATTGGCTTGAGTTCAGGAGGTTGTTTCACCCTTGTATGCATTTGGATGGTATACACTACATCTGAGAGGGAAGGAAACATCTACATGGTTGAGTCAGCAAGACAGCATAGCACTAACCATTGACTGTGTGGCTTTACCAGATACCTCCAATACACTTGCCATTCTAGTTTTGTAAGTTGTTTGATCACTTATTCTTTTGTTGTATACGTTTCCTGCCATTTTGCTTCTAAGTCTCTGATATTGGCAAGACCCCTAGGTGGGAATTGTTGTATTAGGTTGGCATTATGTAAAATTGGCATTGATGGTCTCAATGATCTTACTTGCAGCATCGATTTCTCTTGTGATTTCCATTTCTATCTGTTTCAACTGTATATCCCATTCAATGAAAAATATATCTTTGTGAGTCTCTTCTATCCTGGGTAGATCTCGTATCCTTCCTTCTCGGGTATCCTTCCATGTAATGTATCCTGATATTTTTTCATCAATGTCATTGAAGGTGACCCTCATATCGGATACTCGATTCTTCAGTGAATCAATTTCCTTGCACATCAGATTCGTGACTGATAGCCTCTGACAAAATGTTTCTCGTTGCATAGATAATAAAGAATTCAGTTCAAGTGCTTCTTTGACAAACTCCTCGACATTAGGATTGTCTTTCAATTTTTCTACAGAAAATCACAACTATTGTATTTGAGCATCTTTGGCACTTGTCTCTGCTTGAAACTGGAGCTTTAACTGATCAAAGCTCTGTTGTAGTTGTATCATTTGTGCCTTCATCTGATGGTCGATATTCTTCTTTTGTTTGGCCAACTATTGTTCCAACTGTTGTATTCTCTCATCTTTGTCCTTTATCAACTGTTTGACCTTTGTTGCCTTATCAATAGTAGCAGATGCATAAGCATATGCAAACTATGATAGTTTGGTTAAGTTATCTGAAGGATCCATAGGAGTATCCTTCCAAACAACATACATTGGCTCATTGTTGAGACTTATCACCGAGGTCTAATCTATTTTCCTTTTCTTCCTTTGTCGTTTTACTACAACCCGATGTTTTGGACTGTAAAAAATATCAAGAGGAGGAATCTCCTCTATTCTAAGAACAATTTCGATTGAGGGGAAGGCCGAGATGATTTAAATTTTGCCTGTGCAACAATATTGTTAGTAGTTTTGTCCAATATTATGGGGTGTGTTGAATATGTTTTTTGTTTCAACATTCTCCTCCCCTTGTTGTCCTTTGAGTTGTTGTTTAAATTGTTGCCACACCTCATCTAATTGGTTTTTTAAGGGGTTCTCCTCTGTATGTTCTTTAGTGGACATATCTTCCACTTCCTTCTTTGTTGAGGCCTTTTCAATTTCCCTTTCAATGTCCTTTACAAGACTCTTCTCGAGGCTTTTCTGCAAAATTTTCTATGAGTCATGCTCTGAGTCCTGGCCCAATATTTCTTCTGAGTTATGCTCAGAATCGTTTTCTAAGGCTTTCTTTGAATCATGCTTTGAGTCATGCACTGAGCCCTTTTTTGAACTTTGGCTTGAAATGTTTTCTATTTCAATGTTTGGCTAAAGTATTTTTAGTAAGTCCAATGGGACCTTTAGTAACCTCTCTTTCCTGTATTAGTGGAAATGGGCCAAATCTGGTGGATTAAGTCTCAAAGTAGCCAAATGTTGGACCTGTGAGAAGAGCTTGGCTGACTCAAATAAATCATCAAAATCGTCCTCTTCATGGCTAAACTGCCTTATTTTAACCGATGCAGTGAAGTTTTGCAAAACTTTATTGGAGTCATACTACCTGCCTGAAACTGTAGCGAGCTTCAAACATAATATGTGGTCGATTTCAATCGCAACATGCTTGAAATCATGCAATGTATAAACACCACAATGGAGGGGAAAAGAAAGCCAAAGGGATTTCTTGTATTCTTTCAAGGTCTTGGTTATCCCATCCCCTACAGTCTAGTAAGCAATTTCCCTGGTAAGAAGTTTATTAGGTACATACCAAGGAAGAACATGAGGGGGTGTTATGCTTCCGAAAATCCTGATATAGGTAAACAACTCTTCCCTAAACCACCTAGCTATTGGAAAAATATCGATCTTGGCCTCATCGGATAACATTGGGGCCTTCTTATCAAAAATCATTTGGTGGATTGCTAACATAACTCCCTCGTAGATTTTGTAGAAATGGGCTTGGTAATTCGACTCCCACAATATTTTATGATATATATGAATGGGGGTAGGGTCTTGAATAGTCCATTTCCACCCCATAGTTGGAAAATTGGTGGTGAAATAGACAACATCCAAAATATAAGCACTCATGAAAAATGGTGGGACTATCCTCGAGGTGACAAATCTCTTTTCCCTATATTCCTGAATTTGCATAGCTAGGTTGTTAGATAAAATGGTACCTAATCCATTACAAAGGAATTCACGATTGCATCTATTAAGGGAACCCACTCAACAGAAAACTTGGTGGTATCGACATGCCCAAACAGTCTACACATCATAGTTGCGACACAAGAGTAGGGAACAACGAGAGATGATATAGGATACATACCCATTTTCTCTTGTCTAAACTTGTTGGAACTGAACTTCCATTACCAAATTGGTTCTAATGGATCCTTGTTCTCCTTCACGAAATTCTCAAGGAAAGCTTTATCATATACCTTTTGTGTGTTTGGTATATGATACATTCTTTTCAAATCCTCTGTCGTGAGGGAACTAATAACTTCTTTTCTTGAAGTCAAGAATGCACGATCTACAATGTTGATGTTGTCTATAATCCATTTTACCATGTCAGTGTAAGGTAAAATCTTCGGTCTTGCTGTAATTCGGTGTAAGAAAGAACTTGCAGCTTCAAAATAAGAAGCCTATGAAGAAGTGGTATCATCTGTTGTTGCTTTGGTTTGAATTATTTTTGGACCCTCCTTTTCCAGCAGATTGTACATAGCTTCCCATGAGGAGCTCATGCTATAAATGGTGCATTTGGTGTTTGAAAATAATGGAAGCATTTCAGTGACATAAGACATAGAGGATTGAGAAGCCTCACCGGACTTCTTTCCCTTCTTATATTTAGTCATTTTGTTGCACAATTTAATTTTGGGAGAAATCCTGCAATGCAGAGAATACAGAGAAAATGAAGAGCAAATAGGAATTAAACGTAAACGCATGTGAACACATAAATTTTTTGAAATGACCGAAATAGAGGTTTTAATGCAAATCAATCTAAACATGGCACCAAATCTCCTTGGGCCCTGTAACCATTGATATCATTAGAACCCATTAATTAACCAAAATCATGGCTCTGTGTGTTTTATTTATTACTCATTAATATATCGCATCACAAGCATTGCTCGGATGGTGAAATAAGTTCATTTTTTAAGTGTTGAGCCAATATGTGATAGCGATATCACCTTATCAATGTATTAAGCATAGGAGATTTGCGATTACGATAATTGTGTTATCGCAACATCACAATCAGCGATCTCGAGATATCAGAGAATATATATTTTCCAAAAAGTTTTAGCGATTGCGATTGCGATAATAATCCATTTTTCTTTTTCTTCCTTTGTCGTTTTACTACAACCCGATGTTTTGGACTGTAAAAAATATCAAGAGGAGGAATCTCCTCTATTCTAAGAACAATTTCAATTGAGGGGAAGGCCGAGATGATTTCAATTTCTTCTGTGACAACAATCTTGTTAGTAGCTCTGTCCAATATTATGGGGTTAGTTGAATATGTTTTTTGTTTCAACATTCTCCTCCCCTTGTTGTCCTTTGAGTTGTTGGTTAAATTGTTGCTATGCCTCATCTAATTGGTTTTTTAAGGGGTTCTCCTCTGTATGTTCTTTAGTGGACATATCTTCCACTACCTTCCCTGTTGAGGCCTTTTCAATTTCCCTTTCAATGTCCTTTACAGGACTCTTCTTGGAGCTTTTCTGCGAACTTTTCTGTGAGTCATGTTCTAAGTCTTGACCCAATCTTTCTTCTGAGCTATGCTCAGAATCATGTTCTAAGGCTTTCTCTGAATCATGCTCTGAGTCATGCTTTGAGCCCTTTTCTAAACTTTTGGCTCGAAATGTTTTCTATTTCAGTGTTTGGCTAAGGTATTTTTAGTAAGTCCAATGGGACCTTCAGTAATCTCTGTTTCCTGTATTGGTGGAAACAGACCAAATCTGGTGGACTGGGTCTCAAAGTAGCCAAATGTTGGACCTGTGAGAAGAGCTTGGCTGACTCAAATAAATCATCAAAATCATCCTCTTCGTGGCTAAACTGCCTTATTTTAACCGATGCAGTGAAGTTTTGCACAACTTTAATGGGGTCATACTGTCTGCCCATAACTGTAGCGAGCTTCAAATATAAGATGTGGTCGATTTCAATCACAACATGCTTGAAATCATGCAATGTATAAACACCACAATGGACGGGAAAAGAAAGCCAAAGGGATTTCTTGTATTCTTTCAAGGTCTTGGTTATCCCATCCCCTACAGTCTAGTAAGCAATTTCCTTGGCAAGAAGTTTATTAGGTACATACCAAGGAAGAACATGAGGGGGTGTTATGCTTCTGAAAACCCTGATATAGGTAAACAACTCTTCCCTAAACCACCTAGCTACTGGAAAAATATCGATCTTGGCCTCATCGGATAACCTTAGGGCCTTTTTATCAAAAATCACTTGGTGGATTGCTAACATAACTCCTTGGCAACTTTTGTAGAAATGGGCTTGGTAATTCGACTCCCACAATATTTTATGATCTATATGAATTGGGGTAGGGTATTGAATAGTCCATTTCCACCCCATAGTTGGAAAATTGGTGGTGAAACAAGCAACATCCAAAATATAAGCACTCATGAAAAATGGTGGGACTATCCTTGAGGTGACAAATTTCTTTTCCCTATATTCCCGAATTTGCATAGCCAGGTTGTTAGATAAAATGGTACCTAATCCACTACAAAGGATTTCATAGTTGCATCTATTAAGGGAACCCACTCAACAGAAAACTTGGTGGTATCGACATGCCCAAATAGTATACACATCATAGTTGCGACACAAGAGTAGGGAACAACTAGAGATGATATAGGATACATACCAATTTTCTCTTCTCTGAACTTGCTGGAACTGGACTTCCATTACCGAATTGGTTCTAATGGATCCGTATTCTCCTTCACGAAATTCTCAAGGAAAGCTTTATCATATACCTTCCGTGTGTCTGGCATATGATACATTCTTTTCAAATCCTCTGTCGTGAGGGAGCCAATAGCTTCTTTTCTTGAAGTCAAAAATGCACGATCTACAATGATGATGTTGTCTATAATCCATTTTACCATGTCAGTGTAAGGTAAAATCTTCGGTCTTGCAGTAATTCGGTGTAAGAAAGAACTTGCAACTTCAAAATAAGAAGCCTATGAAGAAGTGGTATCATCTGCTGTTGCTTTGGTTTGAATTATTTTTGGACCCTCCTTTTCTAGCAGATTGTACATAGCTTCCCATGAGGAGGTCATGCTATAAATGGTGCATTTGGTGTCTAAAAATAATGGAAGCATTTCAGTGACATAAGACATAAAGGATTGAGAAGCCTCACCGGACTTCTTTCCCTTCTTAGATTTAGTCATTTTTCCGCACAATTTACTTTCGGGAGAAATCCTACAATACAGAGAACACAGAGCAAATGAAGAGCAAATAGGAATTAAACATAAATGCATGCGAACACATAAAGCTTTTGAAATGACCGAAATAGAGGTTTTAATGCAAATCAATCTAAATGGAGGGTTGTTGCACATCACAAGTTCAAAGTTTGGTGAAGCTTAAAAACATGTTCAAGTTTGGCTTAGGTTCAACTAGGGTTTGAACCAAGCTCAATTTACTTTGTTCAAATGAACCTTGGGCTTGTTATAGTCATTAAATGTACCCTCTGTGACCTATTCTACATATATTTCTATTGTTGCAGGGATTACAAAGCCAATAGGTTAGCTAATCCACCAATTTCTAATTATCATTGTTTGTAACATTGTTCTAACATGACACTACAACCTCTATTACTTTACTTGATTTGTGGAGCCCAAACCAAATATGGATTGGCACATCTTAGATTCTCGTTTCAGAACCCACTTTTTCATGGAGCCTACCCAACCACCTGTCCGCCTTTCCTACCTAAAGAAGTACATTAATTATTGAAGCATATATTTCATGATAAAAATAGAGTCACTTAACTAAGTTGGCCAATTACAAAGTACACTTTCAATAAAAAACAATAAATTGTTATCTATGCTAGTAATTATCTATCTTACATTATATAAATATAAAATTTAACATAAACTTAAATATCATGTTATATAATATAATATTATTATATAATTTTTTGATATTGATATATTTTTTCTTGAAAAATGTCTCTCTATTCTATATGAAAAATACACATAGTATTGAATCAAGTGATAAACATAACAATATTTCTCCCAACCACCCAAGCTAAACCTAATCCACAATATTAATATGAACTTATACTATACATAATGAATTTATATGAATTTAATTATAAAAAATTATGTGAATAAGATTGGGATCATCTCAAGTCCTCATCTTGATTCAATTAGGGCAAATGACATAATGAACTTTGATGTAATGGCTTCTAGCCTTATTGAGAATAAATAGTCCCTCAACAACCAAAACTTATATATTCCCATGTAAAATACAAAAATATTTTCCATAAATAAATATAAAATTACAAACCTCATTAAAATCTTATTAAAAAATCAAATTCAAGTAACCCAAACCCAAATCATAAAGTATAATAATGCTTTGGGCTCATTATTGTAATAGTTTTTGATTCCCCTAGACTCGCATTGGTGACAGTCACCTCACTATACATTCCTTTTTTCTCCCTCATCTTTCAATCACTCGATTGGAACACATGAATGTGATTTCCAAAAATAAGGCCCATACGTTGAATCAATATGCATCGCTATATTTCTCTTATCAACGATAATGGTTGACAACATCGCCCTTTGTTTCTCTGGGCTTACAGGAGACACCTGTCGCCGTCCCTTCAAAGGGTAATATATAATGGCAATGGTCTCACAAACGAACAAACTTCTCATGGTGATGGCATTGATAATAATCAATTTTTCTTTAAATGCCGAAGACATTTTCACTGACATTATATTGCAACGGATTTCATGGACGACCTAACATTTAAGATTTTAAAAAGAGATCTTCCTTGTATTTACATTTCAAAATAGAAATCACTAATATAATCTTTAAGTAAAAAGATTCATGTACAGCATGCAATCTTCTTTAATGGATAAAAATCTCAGAAATACATCTAGTAGGGAAAGTAAAAGCCACTGAAATTAAGCACCTCAACATCAATGAGCCTCATTGACAACTAATGAAATTCATTGGGAAATCAAAATTAGACCAAGATGTAACTTGTTTTTGAGAACAAGTTTTTAGGCTGTGGTTTTTTTAAGGTTTTAACCAGGTTAAAGACAAGCTCATATATAACTAATCTGGTTCCCCTTTCTCAAGTTAAACAAGTATATATTTTCAAGGTGGATCATTTCAACAGCCGAAGTCTCATATGGGAACAAAACAAAGAGGCAGGTGCCACTTATCACGCCCCCCACTAGTACAAATGATCACCAGGTTCACCTTGACACTAAGTTTCAAGTATAATAAGATCATGAAACAGAAATGCTTATGATTAAGCCTCTTCCTACTGATACAGAGCACCTAAAATGATTATTTCAAACCTAGTATCTTGAAAGTTTCCTAATATCAATACTCTATGCCTTTGCATGCTTTCCTTTGATTTACCAACTCCTCACAGGTGCTGATTCAGAAAACCAAGTACAAGTTTATTCACTTCCTCTGGAAACTGTTCCTGGACAAAATGGCTCCCTTCTGGGAAAAATTTGATCTCTAACTTGGGTACATTAGATTTAATCGTCTCACTCTTGATATAATCCTCCAGCCCCGGAAGTTTCAGACAATAATCCTTGGTACCCATGATCAGAAGGCAAGGAGCTTGAATAGTGCGGTCAGCGAAATGAGCTAATCTCCCTGGATCCCTGTAAATTACAGGTTCAAAAAGAAGATCTTAATTTGCATATCTGTAAGTACTTTATGGTGACTTAGAATAAAAAGAAAGCAAAGTGAAGACAAATACAATTAGCTAAGTTTACCTTCTGCTGCAAAGGTATGGGACTTGCATAGGGTAAACAAACCCAGATTTTTCATACAAGCTTGTGTACGTCTGAAGGTCATCCTCAGTGAACCAAGGTGGCAATGGTATGGAAGGATCATAGAGATCCATTACCTCCTTACCATCTTCTGCCACAGGTAGTTCACTACTAGAGAAAAGGATATATATATTCCTTATCACTGTTTTTACATCAAAGCGCCCAAGATCTGCTAAGCCTCTTCCGGGCTCCTACAATAATGAATTTAAAATCAGAATATTGAATATTCTATAGATCGAGGGTTGCTCTCAATATTCAAAGAATAAACAGTATTCCGATAGAATGTCCTTGTTTAATGTATATTTTTGGCACAGATAGGGGAAGAAAAAGCACCTGCCAATGTTTGATATAGAGGCCTTTAGGAGCTGAGTCCATATTTCTGGACAGTCCACCAGGTTTACTGTAAGGTATGCCTAACGTTACAATTCCTTTCACTCGATCTGGATAGCAGAGATCAATATAATATGCAATCCTTGCTCCAAAATCCTTCCCCACAATAAACGCCTGCTCTATGAAACGTAGTTTCAGATATGTGAGTTAGAAGATACAGACACAAATTTCCTAAACAGTGTTTTTTTAGATTAACATAAGGTCATCTTCCTCTCAAATTTAGATGTTAAACCAACATACACTTTGAATAAAACTAAAAAACTATAAAAACACTAGATGAAAACCTGAAAACCTCTAATTATTTAAGAGACTAAAAATAAGATGAATCTATATGAAATAGTGCCGGAGTACATTGAAATTGTATGAAAAATTCGTCTAAAATTTTGAAACCACATAAACCTTTTTAACTTAACCTCTATTTATAGAACAAGCAATCTACCAATATTAAACCAGCACAACTTTTATAATTAAAGCCCAGAAAATACCTGTTGTGCAAAATCTTAGTTTCAACTAACATAGATTAATTTTATTCCAGGTCGTAGTAAAAAATACGCTGATTGTTCAAACCTCACTTTCTTTTCAACCTCCATAGATTTAGAAAAGCTAATAGTGTCATATATGGACATCTCACCCAAACAGGGGAGCTGAGGTTCTCTGGATTTCATCAGAAAGCCAACTAAAACTTACTTTCTCAATACCCAAGGCATCAAACAGGCCAACGGTGTCTTCAACAAGGTCATAATCTCTAGCTTTCTCTGGTTCAGAGGGCTGATCAGAGAGTCCATAGCCTCGAAAGTCGGGAGCAATTGCATGAAACCCTGCCTCTGCCAATGCTATCATCTGATAACGCCATGAATACCATATCTCTGGAAATCCATGCAGTAACAGCACAGCCGGACCTGCACATCGGGTTAACAACAAAGGTGGTTGAATTTCAAAATAGAGAAAAAAAATACAACACCCATTATCTTAGATTTATCTTAATCAGTTTTAAAGAAAAGTGTAAACATCCAACCAAAAACAAACCTATCTATCTATCTATACAAGTTAAACCCCAAGCGTATTGTTATGAATCTATCCCAGTATAAAAATATAGCCATTAAAATACCATTCCAATAAGATCCATACGTGTGACAAACATCTTCCCTCTATGAATGTAGCTGTAAAGCACCTGGCTTTTTCAGGGATACCGAGGAAAATACTTAAGATAGCAGTTTGTTCGGGATAAGAATTAGCACCTGATCCAATCTCTGCAACATGTAAATTGAGCTCTCCAACTTGAACTCGCTTGTGTTGTATTTTGTCCATTGCTCAATGTTAGAAGATACTACACAAGAATAAGGGGTTTGGAGAACAGATAAGAACTTGCCTCAATGCACTCAGAAAAGGGGGTTTTGCGGGTAGTTTAGACCGCACCTAGCTAAAATTTGACTAGCAAATAGCCATCCAATTCAACTTTGGAATTTAGACACTGTTTTTAATTGTTATTTTGACTCACCGTGATTCAGAATAAGAATATATATATATATTTGAAGGAGGTTGCACATGAGTGCATGGCATGGCATGGCATAGTGGTCGGGGAATGGATTCCTGCAGCGCTCTAGATGCTGGTGCATATTAATGTTGGAATATTCCGATTGATCTGATGGCTGCAATGTGTCTCCTTATCAGTTTGTGCTGATATGTATATTGTGTAATATGATTATAATATGTGGCTTTTCAGCAGGGACCTTCCCATGTGTCTCCTTATCAGCTTGTGCTGATATGTATATTGTGTAATATGATTATAATATGTGGCTTTTTAGCAAGCACCTTCCCCACTTGAAAAAAATATATATATTTGAGGGAGGTTAGTTTCTGTTTTCTTATTTTGAAGATTCAAATGTCCCAAATTTAATAACCAAATTCCAACCCTGAGTTCATTTACATAGGTTAGATTTCATTTCAAAACAGTTAATGAAGACAGATAATTACTAAAGAGCAAGTTACAGGGTGTTAACAGCAGTAAATGTGGAACTTGATGGTCCTATTCAAGTTTTTACTTGGAATTTTGGACTATGATTCTGTTTCTAAGGGATTAAAAATTTTCCGAGGGTTCAAAAATTTCAAATAAATCCCAAACCTCCTGAAAACTATTCGCAGTTATATCAAAAATTCATCTCAATCATGATTCTTCCCGGTATCAAAGAGTCTCAACGGTTTCTATCTATCAAATTAAATATATGACGAATTTCCGTTGAAAATATACAAAGATCAATCCACGAAGGAATTTGTATTTCGCCGTATTTCAGCAAAAGCTGGCCGTCATTTTCCAGATCTCGTGCTTAAGATCAGACAATACCTACAGGCTACACCAGTATTTCCCATTGAAATTTCAATAGTACACGTCTCTTAAATATTGTGCTACCTGTCACAAGGTGCGTTGAATTTCCACCGTGATCCAAATTTTTCTGCCCGCATCGAAAAATTCACGTCTTCCTCGACCGTCCGTTCCACCATTGATCGCCCGTCACATTCAGGGGTTAAATTTGACGGGTCCCCTTACCCATCAGAAAGAAAAATTTTCAATGACGGTTTTACTTTTAAATTTCATATAAAACATAATCGATAAAAAAACGTATTTTTATTTAACACTTAATTTAATAATAGCAAACACTGAAATTTTCAATAAACAATCAAACACTCAATTTTACAGTATTGCAGCGAGTTTACAGTAACATAAATATATTGAAATCCCAAAACATTTACTAAGATATCTGTTAACATAGATCGGTAGAAATCTAAAATTAAAAGCAGAAATGGCAGATTGTTGTATTTGATTTATAAATGTTTAATTTTTTCTGGCCAATAAAATTATCTACAACGAAATTTCTTAAAACAACTTGACAAAGACTTTTAATACTAATCTGTTTTCTGTGGAGGATGAACTAACTTCTACATTTATTTATTATAATTGATTTCTTAAAGCATCTTTCTGAGGATGAAGTAACTTCTACATTTATTTATTATAATTGATTTCTTAAAGTATCTTTTCTTACCAATAAAATTACCTACAACGAAATTTCTTAAAGCAACTTGAGAAAGACTTTTGATACTAATATGTTTTCTCTGCCATGGATTTCTGAGGATGAAGTAAAATTTACATTTTTTATTATAATTGATTTCTTAAAACATCTTGACAAAGACTTTTAGTATTAATCTGTTTTCTCTGCCATGGATTTCTGAGGTTGAAGTACTACGTTTATTTATTATAATTGATGAGTGCAAAGTGGATTGATTAACACAATACTTCATGTTAAACAATAATCATTGGTATTCACATCTATTTAAGATTTGTGAGACTTCACCTTGGCAATCCTCGACTTTATGTATTGCTCTGTGAGTTAAGACAATCGTGTAGTTAAAGGTGAAATTTAGGATTAAAAAGGCCATATTAATGTTTAAATGTGGCAATTGATTTTATGGTAAGAGAAATATACTATTCAACAGGGAAAACAATTGAAAGAAGATGATTTAATACAGCGACCATATCTTTGACTCCACGCATAATAACACCAACTAGAGCTTCAATTGTTAATTAAATGCAAAATTTCTGAAACGACTACATGAACTAAAGGGTTGTGTATTGTTTGATGCAAAACGTGAGCAATTTTGGACATAGAGAATGAACTTTGAAATGAATTCCCAACACGAGTTTTAGTTGTCTAATTAAATCCAAAATTCCTAATGACAAGATCAAGTAAAAGAGTCTAGGCTTGTTCATCCAAAAAAGAGTAGAGTCATTTAATTCACCAATAAATTAAGTTTGGCATTGTTGTAGAAAAATAGATGTGAGTTTGAGTACTTCAGAATTACTTGTTTCTCACTTCTGCTAATTTGATTTTAATTACTTCGAATCTTAGGACACTTTCTTTTTTATATTAATTTATCTATTAATTCAGAAACAAAAAATTTAAACGGTTCCAATTAAATTAACAAATGAAATTAATTTTCACAATAAAACATAATTCACATAATACCATCACAAACCAAAGTTATATATATATATATATATATATATATATATATATATATATATAATATATATTATATATATATATATTAAACTGGTAAAAAAAAAAAACCGATTCAAATAATAAGAATCTTTAACTATCAGTCAACTAACTCAGTTCAACGCTACAATACCAAGCTACCCCTTAAATTCAATAAGATCATTGAAACGACAAAGGTAAAGTAACCACAAAATAACAGTGAAAAATTGATTTCAAACTAAAAAGGAAAGCAATCTAAACAATCATAGTGTACTAACCAGCGCTCCATTTGGACCCTTTAAGTTTGTCCTGAGGTCAAAAGTCCAGCACACACTTCCACCAGATGAATCGAACTTGTTTCTCGTGTACAAGATAACAGAAGATAAGTACTCTACTATCAACAATGTAACCCTCTAACAAACCTCAACCTTTCCTTCTCCGTTATGCCCAACATCTAAAGGAAAGTGATTCATGCCTCCAGATTCATATTATAGGTAGACCCAACACTTTAAGTCAAGTTATTTTTGTCTCCTCCATTCAAATAAAGCAAGGAGAAAAAATAAACTTTTATAAGGCTTTCCGCTCAGGTTACACGATGAAACCAAGTAGAGTGCCCCTTAAATACTTTCGTTGTTCGTGCTGAGGCTGCCTTGGTCATGAAGCCTCTACATTTTACAACCCACAAAGAAAGGAGCTAGAAACACATCAATGAATTCTGTGGATTTCATAGCAACAACATACAAACCAACAGGAGCTCACAATTTGCAAACACCAATGGCTCTATCTAAAAAATCAACGCCCATGCCAGATCCATTCATTGATCATAGTCACGAGAAGAACATCCCTCCTTTATGCTTATGGGGTGCTATAAACAATTGAACCCACTGACACCATTTTTCATGCCCCACGGTTTTGTCTCACAATTGAATTTCTTCAACCATTGAACCCTGTAAGCATGAATAAGGAAGCACTTCAACTTTTTGTACGCTTCTGTTAAGGGTCTTTATCCGGCTTGCAACGCCGAGCATTCATAACTCGCCCTGGTTCTTGTTGCATTTCATATGAGGGCGATATTTTGATGTATCGACTATGGCTATTAGCTTATGGGTTTTGGCTTCTGCTATAAGCATTGGTGGTGGTTGTTAATTTGAATTTACCTACTTCATAGTATGGGTTCGTATCTTCATTGATGGCATTGATCATCCCAGATCTTACCATTTATGTGGTACTTTATTAAATTTAGCTCTGGTTTCTCTGGTGTCTGAATGTTTTATTGAAGATCTTGAAGCTTGTACTTAGGAGATTATCTTGCCACTCCAAGTATCCCAATGTCAACTTTATATATATATATATATTATTATAAACGAAATTTCTTATTTTTTAATATGCCCGTCATTTTTGACATTTTTAAAAATTATGTGCAAGTTACTCTTGACGTGTTTATTTGAGAATTAACTGTATTTTACGAGTAAAAACCCAGAAAACGGGTAAACGGGCGTCAATTTTAAAGCCTGGTCCCATTGTTAACGCGCTTGTCCGCTGACAGCCACTCCATGGATATGTGTTTTAAATAGGTTTATATTGAGGTAGTTACTAGGTTTGATCCTGGGTTTTATTCATACAAATTCACTGACTTGTGAATTTATTGTGGTAAATAGATATGAATAAATAAAATAAGATATGTATTTTTTATTGTTTTTTTCACTTCAAAACTTTATTTTATTTTATTTGCAATATTTTAACTGTGTCAATTATTAGTTACAGATTTGCTTTGACCTTACAATTCTGTTTTATATATATGCTGAAAATATTAAACATTGATTTGACTTCTAATGCAATCAGCTCAACAAGTGTGTCTACAGCTTGAGTGGGCCTAATGGTTAAGAGCATGTGTTTCCTCCTAAGAGGTCACAGGTTTAAAACCAGAGGGGCGGGTAGAGTATGTATGGCTTCGTAGACTTAGCAGTCAAATCGCTGTGCAGACGTGGGTCCCTTGTCCCACAAACAAAGGGGTCTCATACACCAATTTGGTGTCTGGCTTGGTTGTGACCTTAAAAATGGATATTATTATCATTATTATTATTATTACAAAATTGGAAACTTGATGCTTTGACCTATAGCATTGCAAAATTGTTTTACTATGGATGTTTGGCTTCCAGAAATGCGCTGACTTGTAGGAATGATAAATTCTACTTTTAGCTTTGTGGTTCTAGAATGTCATCCTACAAGGAAGCTAATATTTAGTTCATTGATGTTATGGGTAGGGAGTGTGCTTCTTGGAAGTTCTCCAAATGTTACGAAGTTTGGATCTAGAGTTATGACACTCTCTCATAGCATATATGCATTTTTGTTGTATTCTTTGTATATATGATGGAATCTAATATCTTAAAAATGAGCTTTTGTTTCCACTAATCTGCCCATACATGCTGATAGATTTAGGACATCTAAACGTGCATGACCTATAAGCTACTGAATAACACATTTAGAGTCACCAAGTATTTGAAAGCTTCTAATATTTTTAAGGTTAGCTAAGTTCGAGAGGGCCCAAATAGTGATTAGTTCAGCTTTAGTATTGGTCTCAAATCCGATCCCAATTCTGAAGCAAAATTATTTGGTCCATGAAATCTTTATCAAACATCCTCCACCACAAGAATTTCCTTGAGCAGCTCCATCAAAGAATCCTACATGTAGATCTTGTGGAATGTCTAGAAATGGGGCACTTCTCCTGGTTGTGGAATTTTGGAGAGGTAAATATTCCATTAAGAGAGAAATGACTTTAGAAGCTTGTGGAATGGTGGCAATATTTTCATTTTTGAAGCTGACTTTATTTCTAAGCAGCCAAATGCCCCATGCAATGAAAATAGGGACAGTGCGGATATATTGGTATTTCTTCACCCATAAATGGAGCAGATCATCAAAGGTGCTCTCAATCATATTTTCTTTGATGTCAAAGACTTAGAGAACAGAAGTCCATATTTCCTAAGCAATGATACATTTCACAAAAAGATGATCTATATACTCTTCATTTTGCTTACAAAGACAACATCCACTTGGCCCTATGAAGCCTCTTTTTTTCAAATTGTCCCAAGTCAATATTTTGTTATAAAGAACCAACCAAGTGAAACAATTTATTTTATTGGGAATGTGCCATTTCCAAACGAATTTGTTCTATCGTCTAAATTTAGAACAACCTCAGAGTGAGTGATCGCTTCATATGCAAGTTGATTTCTTACCTTTCCAGAAGTGGTATCCCAACTCCATACCAACTTATCTTTGGTATTACTTAGTTTGACCTCGTCGAGGTCAACTCATTTATGAAAGTATTCCATTCCAAAGCAAGTGAATCCCCCAATCCAAGATTTGTTGAAGTCATCCAATAATTTGAGGAGGTCGAAGAGGGATGAACTCTTTTAATACTAAACAAGTAGAAAAGTCCTTTGGAGTATAAGCTTTAAATATGATGAGAGGATAGCTTGTAGACTCTAGCACCTCCTATAAAAGGGTCTTTCCCAAGGACAACCTGATTTTAGTCCCCAACCTTCCATGCTAACCAATTGAAGAGAGTGGGAAAGGAAACCATGAGTGCTTTCCAGACTGTAGAGTGTCTTTTGACTAGTTTCCCTGCCTGCCTTCTAATTCGGTCAACCATTGATAGCCTATTTAAATATTTTTCTTTTATAACTAGGCTCTAAAGGCCTTCACCAAATAGTCCTCTCCACGGGTTTTTCATAGCTAAGGCTTTTGCAGACCAAGTCATATTTTTTAACCCAAAACCTCCACAATTTTTTGGAATTGACAGAGGTCTGATTTGCAAGATGAAGCCCTCTTTGTTGGTTTTTCGAGTTCACAAGAATCTGAACATTAATTGTCTGATGGAGGTGATGATAGCAATGGGAATATTTGCTCAAGACAACCAGTAGACTAGAATATTCTCCAACACTTATTTGACAAGTATCATCTTGCCTCCCAATGATAGCCAATTGTAGCACCACAAGTTTATTTTCTACTTCACTCTTCTAATCAACCATAACCAGTCCCATTTGTGATAGTCATCTGGTTTTAGAAAATAGCCTAGATCTTTAATACCATTTTCCAAAGGGAATGTCTACAGGGGCAGAAAAGACTGGATATATGATCGAGTAACCACCCCTCCTACATTTACCCACTTTTACAAGCTCACCAGGGTAAATATGAGATGAGTGTCACTATGACATGACCCGACCTCCAAACTCCAGTTATGGAAGTGGGGTTGACAAACTGACAACCAATATGGACTATAGACCACTTCAGAGCTTGCAAGCCACCTCATGTGATCGATCCTTGAGCTAGAACTCATTTTCACTAGGTTTACACCCCAGCCACACCCTTGACACTTTGTGAGTGTGGTTATGAGGCTCCAACCACACCCATAAGCATGTCTGCATGCGGTTATGACCCAAAATTCTCAATTAGGTGCATGTTGTTGTGAGATCTATGCCACTTTTTCAGGCAAGCCTCCATACCACTAACCAAAATTGCTTGTAACTTTCCATAATCATGATTAAGATGACAACAAAGCCAAACATTCAAACTTGAACAAGATCTTGACCACGACTTGCCTAGTACACAATAAACATTTCATCAAACATATGGTAAACATGAAAGTTACAGGTCATGAATGCATATCTAAATATAAACTTCTGAATTTCATCTGAGAATCACAAAGAAGGCTCCAAGCCCTCTCTAACTAGCTACAATAACACTTGTTAGTCCATGCATTCATCAACCATCCAATAACTTAATAAATCATGAACAAGAGCCATAACTAAAGCGCAACATATAACTAAGTATATAACCAACATATAACCAGAATAAAGACCATAACAAATCAGCCATAATATCCACATGATAACCAGTACAAGTGCTCATAGATCACAATAGATATTAACATATGAAAATGCCAACCAAGTTAGGGACTTCCTTGTACCACCCGACCATAGATTGGGCTAAACCAATTTTCTCTTTCATCCAATCACCCCTACACCATATTCCAAGCATGAATGTGGGATCATAAGGGTTAAACCAAAACAAAACTAATCAAGGCTTCCAAAGGCCAAACCATCTCAACCCTCAATCACGATGATCTCACCTATACGATCCATAAATCACTAACATCAACCTGATCGATCTCTACCCAAATTGTCAAGGGCTCTAGGAACTAGTGACTCAACCCACAACTAATTAAGGGCTCCAAAGAATGTGTTCCAAATCATAGCTCCAGGGAATAGTACCTCGACCCGCAAGGCTCTAGAGCATTTGTCCCAAACTACATGCTCCATGAACTAGTATCTCAACCCAAGTTATTCCAGGGCTCCACGGTATTTTTTCCAACCCACAACCATAGGGAACCTAAGAACCAATCAAAAAACAAGTGGGAAGCCCACAACCCTATGGCTATCCAAGAAATGGCAAGGCAAGGATGAAACCACTATCAATCTAGGAAAATCCCCATGCCAATGAAAACACATAACCAAGGAACCACATGCATATACCATGCATCCAAAAATCAGCAAGGACATCACACATGCAACATTTTACCTGCAAAGTAAGCCCGTTGTAGCTACTAACCCAACTGTCTTTGTGCACCTCCTTGCTTTCTCCATATCCAAGTGAATGATAGAGTCGTCCAAGGATGCTCCAAGAATGTCATAAGTGTGCAAGAGTATGAGGGAAGGAGAGAATTAAAGGAGTGTTGGAAAAACCGAGAGGGGGGCTAAATCAATATTTCTTTTACAGTTGTTACTTTACTAGTTTTAGATTACTAATAAACATAACACAAAATGAACAATATAGAATAAATAATTTTTTTAATTAGAAATAACGACTCCAATAATCTTCTTTACAATAAATCAAGTACAATAATGTTTGGGGATTCAACCCTAGATGATGACACCAATCTTCAATCCACCAGGCTCCAACCTAACTTTTCCAAGCACCAACTTGGTCTTTACGAGGCTCCAACCTCTAGGGCTCGAACCTTATCTCTTAAAGGACCCCTATCCTCCAGGGCATCAACCCTCTTTTTTGGTGTAGGGTCCAACCTGATCTTTTTTAGGACACCTATCCTTTGCTTTAATTTCTTCAAGGTAAGTTCAAATGATACTTCAATGCTTTCAATGTCTTCAACACATCTTGATAATCTTCAATTCAGCTCTTAATCACTCTTTAAGAATCCTTCGCTTATCAATGAAAACTTTGCTAAAGGTGTCTCCAAAACTCTTCATGATAACCAAAACATATTTTCCTGAAACCACTTCATAGGGTTTTCAATCAAGTACATCTCTTGCATAAACCAAATGTGCTTTCGAATCCACACTCAAGTCACAAGTCCACAAAGAGATTACTGTGGGTCTTCAGTGTTACTGGAGAAGATTCAAATATGCTTCAACAAGAGACTAACAAGTCTTCAATTATGCTTCAATAAATGATCAACAAAGGTGTTCAAAATCCTGCTGCAACTTTATATTCCTCCAAGTCTACAAATATATTTAGACTACTCCACCTTTACTTCACCATTCACAAATCCCTGGTTCAAATGAACTTATTTTGTTGTTATTGTTTGAGACTTGGAATCCAAAGGGGGTTGAGACACAAATTTTATTTAACCTCTGCAACTTTCCAATCTGTAAAGAAAATACTACACAAACTTGTAAAGAAGAACACTTCTATAATTACCACAGACTTTCTAAAAGACTCGCAACAAGGAATACTACAAACTCTCCACAAAATCACAGTGAGAGTGTTATAGACTCTCACAAACTTGTAGTAAGAATGCTACAGATTATTGGGAAAGAATACTACAGAATTCGATGCAGATTACTTCGCAGCAAGAGACATGTGATGTATGAAAAGTCTCCTCATTGTCTTCTTCTTTATCTGCGTCATTTTTCTCTTTGTTGTTCTATCTAGCACAGGATCATGTATCTTCGTTTACTTTTCTTCTTCTGCGTTGTTATCCTTATATTAATTAATTTGTAGTAAACAAATTTAATTCGTATATGGAAGATAACTTTATTTCATATATGGTAGACATCTTTATTATGTATGACAGACAACCTTAACTTGTTATTAAAGGGATTGCCATGTTACAAAGGGGATACACAGTAATATAATCAATTATTGCACTCAGGTTATATGAATGTTTAGCACATCATGTTTAGTTCAATAGAGCATCAAATTTTATATGGTCTTCCATGCGAAAGATGGACCATATAAAACACCCTGCAAAAAAAAGTTGTCTATCATGCGAGTGATGTATCCCATATGCCATGTATGGTAATAGGGAACATGTATGCCATGTTTGTATGCCATTAATCAAAGTCGTTTTATTATTGTTAATAAGGAATTTTTAATATTGTTTCAAAACATATTTGAAGCCAAGGATATGTAGAGTTTTAGGGATATTAATGTATTTATTTTACATTTAATGACGATCATTAGGGAAAGGGTAGGGTTTTATAATTAGGAATGTTTTCAATTAGGATTTGGTCATTTAGGATTTCATACCGTTTTGTTAGGGGGAGGTTTGCAATGAGAGGTTTGTCTTAAGGTAAGGGATTTTTTATTAAGTAAGGAATTGACATATTCAATAAGGCTAGGGTTTCAATAATGTTATAACAATGTTATAATCATAAGTGTTTTAAGTGTTTCATTATTAGAGCACCATAGGCAATTTTTCTTGTAGGATAGGGCACCAAGATCTAGGGAATTAGGGTTAACGCATTTAACCATTTTTAGTGCCATATTGACACCAATGACAACTTTGACTAACAATCTCCCCCTTTGTCATTGATGGCAATATCTTTTCCTTTTCATCATTTTCCCCCCCTTTGACATCAATGGAAAATGGCGTGTTTTTCTTGACAATGTCTTCCCAGCAAGTGCTCCCCATATCATGCTTCTTCTTCTTGTCATGTTGCTCTTTTTTCCATTTTCATGTAACTCCTCTTACTCACCTTTTTGCTTATGGAACTCAAGAATGATTAAAACTTTGTGATCAAATGGAAGGCATCTTCAACAATGATCCATCAGATGTGTAGTGGGGACAAAGGATGACGTTCTTCAATGGACTTGCTCCCCCCAAGATTTTTCATGCTTTCATGGAAAGGAATGAAGTAGATGATGTCTTTATGCAAGAGAGACCAAATTGTCAAACAATATTTTCTGCAAAATTTCTAAGAGATGATTCATCAGGAGATATATCTATGTGTCTCATAGCATGGTTGTCCATGTGTGACTCATCAAGGGTTTCACAAGGCTTTCCATGGATAGCCTCTGCAAGAATGTTCAGGAATGACAAGCTCCCCCTAATAGTATGCATGGTCTTGTTTTTGGAAAAATCTCACCATCAAAACTTGGAATATCTTATCTAGCAAATATCTACTCATCAGGTCAACAACATGAGTTGATGCCTTGAGTGTCCAATACACTTACTAATTCAGTTTTCTTCCTTATCCAAACTTGTGTAACTTTATTTTCTTGCTTGGTAGTCATGGCTTTAGCTTTTTTAGGAACCAAATTCAAGTTACAATCATGAGCCATATGTCCAATGATATCGTATTTGAAGCATTCTAGCTTGCTTATCAATGAGGAGGTATGACTTCTTCTTGCAAAGTTTCTTTTAGGAGGCTAATGAGGGAAATTATAATTGTCCTTATTGTATTCCCCACAATCCATTTCCATGTGCCCAAAATTTGTACAAGAATAGAAAAATCGAAAAATATACTTTGGTACCTAAAGGATGGAGCTTGCCTTGATGAATTTTTGAAGTCTCTCTACCTTGAGATCCTTTGATGATATCCATTTCCTCTTGCATTCTTGACACATTCTTCACACCTTCTTTGAGTAGGGCTTCTTTTAAGGTTATCTTGATTAATTTCCTTGCGTTGGTTGGAACTAGGGGCATTAACATTTCTTCCAAGCTTCTCCACATCCTTGTTGTTTGATGCATTAGGATTTGCATCATTTTTGCTTGAGGGTTCACCTACATAACCAAGACCTGATTTATCAAGGGGGGATCTTTGATGACTTAGGATGTCATCTAAGGTTTTTGAACTCCTTAGATTCTTATTCAGCTAATGAACTTCTTTTCTTAGAGAGATAATCTCTTATTTCATCTTCTCACAATCTCCATATTTCTTTTCCAATTGACTCTCTATTTCTTTGTTCATTCTTGTTGCTTCATTTGCTTCAATTTTAAGAGAGATGACATCTAATTTAAATAAGAATATATATTTATCCTTTTCTTTTAGTTTATATGCCATATTTTTCTTTTCTTTTTCTAGCTTCATCAATTTTTCCTTTGAGGAGGATCAATTCTTCCATTAAATTTTCAATTTCATCTCCTTGCACCTGTTTCCTTTTTAATTGAGCTTTTAGGGAGAAGACTTATTCCTTATGGTGGCCAATTTCTTCTTCAACTTTTCTCAACTCTTTAGATCTTTGTTTAAGATGATTTTTCAAATTGTCTTCCTTCCTTTTTTCTTCGTCTAATTGATTTTTCATGGATATGACTTCTTCTTGATGTCTCATCTTGTTTTGTTGAAATTATTCCTTAAGCTTATTGAATTCCTCATACCTTTGATGCATAAAATGCACAAATTCCTTCTTTGTCATGTCAAGTTCTTGAACCTGCTTCTTGAGTTGCTCATTTTCTTTATTCAAACCACTTAGAGCAACTGTAAGCTTTGTCTTAAGGTCTGTTTCAAATTCAACTTCAGAAATTTCTTCATCATGATCTTTCTTTATGCAGTTGGTCCCTTCATTTTTTCTTTCATTTGCCTTCATTGGTTCATCTTGGTACTCTTTGCCATCATATTTTAAATCAGAGGCTATGACCAACAATCCTTTAGAGTGAAGATCTTGAAGCGTTTCCCAAAGTTCCTTTGATGATGAACATTTCTCCATTTTCACCTTTATAGGATTTGGTAGCCCACTCAAGGTTGTCTTTATCATTGTTGCATCATGGTCCTTGGAATATTCTTCCATAATGCTTCAAGTAATAATTGATTCCCAAACTTTAAAACCTTGAGTCATCAAAAATAATTTCATTCTACCCTTCCATACTTCAAAATTTGTTCCATTCAACATGGGGGCTTTGACTACCTAATTTTCATTTAAATTTTTTACTAAGGAAAGGATATCTTTAGAATGTTTGGAGCCTTTCTTCTTTGGCCTTTCCATTTTTGTTCTAAGGATCTACCTTATAGTTGTTAACCTGAGACTGAAGCTACTAGCTCTGATACCGATTGTTGGAAATACTAAGAGGGGGGTGAATCAATATTTCTTTTACAATTGTTACTTTACCATTTTTAGATCACATATAAATAGAACACAAAATGAACAATATAGAATAAATAATTATATTAATCATAAATAATGAGGACTCCAATCATCTTATTTATAATAAATCAAGTACAATAATGTTTAGGGTTTCAACCCTAGATGAATACACCAATCTTGAATCCACCAAGGTCCAACCTGTACTTTGCTAAGCACCAACTTGGTCTTTACAAGGCTTCAACCTCTAGGGCTCCAACTCTATCATAAGACTCCAGCCTTATCTTTTATAGGACTCATATCATCTAGGGCACCAACCCTTTTTTTTGGCATAGGCTTCAACCTGATCTTTTTGAGGACACCTATCCTCTACTTCAATTTCTTGAAGGTAAGTTCAAATGATTCTTCAATGCTTTCATGTCTTCAACATGTCTTGATAATCTTTAATTCAGCTCTTAATCAATCTTCAGGGATCCTTCACTTATCAATGACAAATTTTCAAAGGTGTCTCCAACAGTCCTCATGGTAACCAAAACATCTTTTTCTCAAATCACTACATAGGGTTTTCAATCAAGTACCTCTCTTGCATAAAACATTGTGCTTTCAAATCCACACTCAGGTCACAATTCCATAAAGAGATTATTGTGGGTCTTCAATGTTACTAGAGATGCTTCAAATATGCTTCAGCAAGAGACTAACAAACCTTCAATTATGCTTCAATAATGATCAACAAAGGTATTCAAAATCCCACTGCAACTTTTTCCAAAGGAATGCTCCCAAACATTTGTATTGCTCCAATTCTACGAAGATCATTAGACTTCTCCACCTTTAATTCACCATTCACAAATCATTGGTTTAAGTGAACTTATTCTGTTGTTACCGTTTGAGACTTGACATCCATAGGGGGATGAGACACACAATCTTTGTTTAATGTCTCCAACTTTCCAATATATATAATTTTGTAATAAAATACTCCATAGACTTGTAAATAAGAACACTTCTATTAGTACCACAATCTTTCCAAAAAACTACAAGAAGGAATACTACAAACTCTCCACAAAATAACAATGAGAGTGCTACAGAATCTCATTAAATTGTAGTAAGAATGCTACATATTCTTGGGAAAGAATACTATAGACTTAGGGGCAAATTACTTTGCATCAAGATTCCAAAACCCAAACATGTGATGTAATAAAAGTCTCCTTGTTTTCTTCTTCTTTATCTATGATATTATGCTCCAATCATCTTTTTATTTCAACCTGCTCCATGTCCTTTTTCTCTTTATTGTTATATCAAGCACATGATCATGTATCTTCATTTAGTTTTGTTATATATAATTTTGTGCCACTAACATTTTGTTATTCTGCGTGTTATCCTCCCTTTGTATCTTTTTGTCTTCTCAATGATCTGCATTGCATCTAGCCCTTTTTTGCAATTGTTTTCTTATGTGTGTGCGTGTGTGTGTGTGTGTGAATTTGTTGTCCCCCTAGGGGACGTGACTTTTGATGGAGGCTCACCTGAATCTCCTGTTTGTGTAGCCTACCTTATATTAATTAATTTGTAGTAAACAAATTTAATTCGTATATGGAAGATAACTTTAATTCATATATGGTAGACATCTTTATTGTGTATGACAGACAACCTTAACTTGTTCTTAAAGGGATTGCCATGTTACAAAGGGGATATATAGTAATATAATCAATTATTGCACTAAGGTTATATGAATGTTTAGCACATCATGTGTATTTCAATAGAGCATCAAATTTTATATGGTGTGCCATATGAAAGATGGACCATATAAAACACCATGCAAAAAAAAAATGCGAGTGTTGTATCCCATCTGCCATGTATTACATCATGTTGCACTTATACATTATGTATGGTCATAGGGAACATGTATGCCATGTTTGTCTCCCATTAATCAAAGAGATTTTATTGTTGTTAATTAGGAATTTTTAATATTGTTTCAAAACATATTCGAAGCCAAGGATATGTAGAGTTTTAGGGATATTAATGAATTTATTTTACATTTAATGATTGTAAAAAATTAGGGAAAGGGTAGGGTTTTATAATTAGAAATGTTTTCAATCATTAAGGATTTTTAGGATTTGGTCATTTAGGATTTCATAGGGTTTCATTAGAAGAAGGTTTGCAACGAGAGGGTTGTCTTAAGGAAATGGATTCTTTATTAATTAATGAACAATGACAAGGACATTTTAAACAAGGTTAGGGCTTCAATTAGGGTTAGGGCATTTACCCATTTTCAATGCCATATTGACATCAATGGAAAGTTTGACCAACAAGGAGAGCTCAACTCAAAACTATCAAAAAGCTAGAAATTGTATCTCTGGTGTCTTTTTATTATTGATCTCCCTTTTTTCTTCATTTTCCTTCATTTTCCTTCATTTTCCCTCTAATTTCCCTTGCTTTCAAATTTGTTTCTCTTCACCTTCTTTTTCTCCTATGTTCCTTTATTTCATAATTAAAAGCCAATTATTGTCTCTTTACCTCTGCCAATGCCTTTGCCAATTTCCGTAGCCATTATTAATCCACAAGTGATGTCCACTAAGGTGTTTTCCCAACATTCATCTTGGAATACATGTCCCATGACCTTGGTCTTATTTTATTTACATGGAAAATCAACCAAGCGTTGTTACAACAGCCCTTGGGGGAACACGGTCATCGATGTTCAATGATGCTTATAATCAGCGAAACATGTTTCCCATGGAGTTTTATAACACAACTCGATACAACATTTACATCATACCAAATTGTTGAAACCATGAACACCATACTGCTTATTGGATCTTTATAACACAACTCGATGTAGTATTTACAACATATTGCTTATTCGAGCTTTATAACACAACTCATTGCAATATTTATAACACACATATGCAAATATAAATATAAACCAAAATGTTGAAATAATACCAAGGAGAGGTGTTACTAGGTATTTAACCCTTTTAGCCTAGTAGACACATTAGTGACTTTTTCCTTGGTGACATTTATGAGTTATATTAATGTCATGGATAGAAGAGATACTTAAAAGTGGTGTACCATGTACTTTTTATAATATTAAAGTCACTTGTACTTTATAAAGTTATTTTATTTGTAAAGTACATAGTGTGTTTTTCTAATATTAAAGTGAGTTGAGAAAATCACTTTAAGAGAAAAATAGAAAAATGTAAACAACTTGAAAAAGGTACTAGGAGGATTTTAAGTAATGAGACCAATGTATGAGGGGGGTCATTTGGGAGAAATGACCTCAACCACTCATCTTGAAATTTGGAGATTAAATTTTATCCATTGAATCCTAGGTTTGGGGATTCAATCTTTTCTAAAAGACTAAAAGAAAAATATGAGGCTCATTCTTTACTTCACACTTGAGAGAGCATGAGGAGAAGAGGAGAGGAGAACTTTAAAGGAGAATTCATTGCAAGAGAAGGAGGGTTTGATCTTCTAGGAGGGAGGAAACCATAGGAGGCTCAAATCCCAAGGAGAACACTATACTAATTGCTGCACACATTTTGAGGAGGAGGCAACACAAAGTTCAAAGGACAACAACACACAAATCATGGAGATGGACATAATTTTTTAGGAGGTTTTGAGCATGCATTTCGAGGAAAAATCAGCTCAAAGAAAGCCCAAAATTCGAGGCAAAAATTTCAAGAAGTCTGCTTTAGGAACTGCGAAAATCGAAGAGGTTTTCAATTGTTGTTCAACACGAATTTGGAGGAGGTACAATCACCCTTTTTGCACAAAAATCGAGGTTGTAATTGCACATATTTCGAGGCCATTTTTGGCACAGAAATTGAGACTATTTTAGCACAAATTCGAGGCAAATTCCTGAGCACAAAAATCATGGAGTTGAGCTAAGTGAAAATGTGAAAAAAAATGGGCAAGAAAAATATGTAAAATCTGAAAATTACTAGTGGGCACAAATTTCTAGATTTGCACTTAATGCTTCAACTGAAGGGAGATAAGTACCATGGTTAGTTTTATGTACAAAGACTAATTTCTCAAGCAATAAAATCCTCCTTTGAAGACCATTTTTCCCCAAAACGCTATGGAGTTTTTTTCTAGGGTCATGTTGAAGGCCCCGAAAATCGGGTCGACAACAAGGGGGATACCCGCCCGGTCCAGACCTTGGTTGGTAGCTCCTTATCCGTTTGGTATAGCGGGTCCGACTGGGGATTTGGGACCAGTTTCCCAATTCAGTGTGTGTGTGTGTGAGAAAGAAGGGTGTTTCTGTTCGGACTGGAATACTTCTATCTAATCTAATGCTATGCTATGTATTCTAATAAACAGAAAAAACATCGAAATTTATGCTAACCCGAGGTGTGATCTTTCTTCTATGCGATCTAAAAAGATTTCATACAATAACTGGTAATAAAGATCATTCAGCTATCATAAGAAAAGAATTTGATAAAGATGAGCTACTTCGTATAAGATGTTAGACGAAACAGCTGTTAAAACTTATCACATAAATGAGCTATTCATACACTAAACATAAACAAATAGTTATCACCGTACAAAAGTGCCAAATGATAACTCATACATTCATGCTGTAACATATAAATAACTGAAAACTGAATATCGCTTTAACGCATAAGCAGAAATGGTTAATAGATAAAAGTACCATTTATAACTAGTCCTACTCATGAGCTTCAAGCAATGATTGATTTATCTCTCGTTGATTCAACATCTACTAAGAGTACAGAAGTGCAACATCAGTAGCAGAAATCAAATGCAAATATCAAATAAACCCTGTTCCATTCATTCACCAAAACCTCCTCTGAGGGTGCAAAAGTGCATGTTCTGAGGACAAGTTTT
>APFE031504046.1:5501-32319 GCA_000404065.3 Pinus taeda | reverse complement strand
TGATGTTGTAGGTTTCATCTAAAAAGAAAATGTAACACTAACTAATTTTTTTGAGGGTCCCCACTTATTTAGTATTAGAAATAATACTTCATAAGGAGGGGGGTTGTTGGTGGCCACAACAGGTCACCTAACCAAAAATAAGTGTTTCTTATGCTTGAATGCTTGCCTAAATTTTGCATTAATTTCATCTGATAGGAAATGTAAAAAAATAGTGGAAGTATTCTTTGAATGTTTACAATTAATGGATCCTAAAATTTATATCAACATGACAAAAACATGTGGGTTGGGAAAAAAAACACATGCGAACTTGTAAATTGGGGTTAGGGTGCAAACCATTGATTTTCTACATGGTATCAGAGTGAGGTTGAGCCAAGTTGAGGATTAAATCTTCATTTTTAGTTAGCTAATAAAGAGGGAAGCAAGCTACCAAAGTCTTGAAATAGTGAACCATACCTTTGAAACTTTTCCATAAACCCAAAGAATTCAAGAGTTCAGAGGGAGAGTGGTTCTAACTTCCATAGTTGCTTCATTTGGTTAGTTGTGGGGTTATGGCCACTGGGTTGAGAATAGAGGACATATTGATGGGGCCTGAAAACTTTGGCCCATGGTAGGAGAGGATTATGCTTTTACTCGAGGAGGTGGAAGTGTGGGATTTTGTTGAAGCAATTGTGCAAGCACCCACTAGCCTAGCTTAGTTTCTCGAGTTAAACAAGAAGAATGTGAAGGAAAAAATTATCCTTCTAAATGTCGTCAAGGATAGTTTTATCCCTCATGTTTCAGGGATGAGATATGCATATTAGATGTGGGATTCCTTGGTCTCTTTATACTAGAGTTCTAATAAGAATAGGAAGATGGTGTTGAGACAAAAACTACGCAACACCAAGATGACCAAGACCGATAGTGTGACATATTTCCTCACCAGAGTCTCACGGGTGAAATATGAGTTAGATGCTATTGGAGAGACTATTCCAAAGGAGCAGTTAGTTCGCATGGATTTAGAGGGGTTCACTGAGAAGTGGGACAATTTTATCCACAACTTGGTGGCTTTAGAGAATTTTCCTGCTTGGAGGAGGATGTTGGACGATTTCCTCTAGGAGGAGATCAATAAGAGTATGTGAAGTGGTAATAAGAGTGGTGGGGGAGGTGAAGAGGAGAATATTTCTCTTGTGGCGAAGGGAAATAAGGGAAAGAAGGAAGGGGTCTTCAGTGGAGCAAAGCAAGCTAAGGGGAAGCAGAAGGCTAAGTAGAAGGACATGAGCAAAGTAAAATGCTTCACTTGTGGAAAGATGGGTCACTATGATGTTCAGTGTCCCAACAAGAAGGGTAAGAATGAATAAGGCTTTGCAACTACCACATATGGGAATGAGTTTGCTGCTATTTTTTATTTAGAATCTGCCTTGGTGGTGAGTTTAACCACTCATGTCGCTTCTTCTTGTGCATGGTTCATAGATAGTGGAGAATCCTGCCATGTGATCGGAGTTATAGAGCACTTCACAAACATTTTGGACGATGAGATTGAATTGGAGGTTGTGCTTGGTAATAACTCCAAATTCAAGGCGGTAGGTATGGGGACAATTTTGTTTCAAAGGGAGACATCACCTCCTTTGAAGGTGACATATGTTCTTTATGTTCCAGGGTTGAACAAGAGTTTGATATCAGTCTCTAGCTTGGAGGACAGGGGTTTTGAAATACTATTCCGGAAGGGACAAGTGTTGATATATCCCAGGGGGTCCAGTATCGAGTCTGCTCATGTGATTGGAGCTCGTAGTGGGAGACTATATAGACTTATGTTTTAGCCTATTAGAGCTATGGTAGCGCAAACTAATAGATATGAGTTATGTGAGCTATGGCACAGAAGGAAGGCCCACTTACACCATGGATATTTCAGGATGTTGAGGGAGATGGTTACCGGGTTTCCAGAATTCATCACTGATCATCGTGATGTGTGCAGGGGGTTTTCTTTGGGAAAGTACACCAAGACACATTTCCAGAGTAGTGACAGTAGAGCTGCATGTATCCTTGATTTGATTCATTCTGATGTATGTGGTCCTATGTCCCATGTCTCATTGAACGGATATGAGTACTATATGACTTTCATTGATGACCACTCCAAGAGGAACTTGATTTACTTCCTGGAGACCAAGGATGAGGTATTCTAGTTATTTCAAGAGTTTAAGGCTCTTGTGGAGAACTAGACAGAGAGGAATATCGGGGTGTTGAGATCAAACAATGGGGGTGAGTACACTTCAGTAGAGATGATATATTTTTGTGGAAGTGTTGGCATAAAGAGGGAGCTCATTGTGCCTTACAACGATCAACATAATTGGGGTGGAAGAGAGGAAGAACAAGACCAGTATGGGTGTAGCTAGAGCGATGCTGCATGATCAAAGTTTACCTTTCTTCTTGTGGGTTGAGGTGGTTAACATTGTTGTTTACTTGTAGAACAGGAGCCCACACAGAGTCTTGGGGAGAAAGACTCCTGAGGAGATATATATCAGAAAGAAGCCAAAATTTGGGCACATCAGGATATTTGGGTACCTTACATATTCACACATCCCTAAGGAGAAGAGGAAGAAACTGGAACCCACAACAGATATAGGTATACTGATGGGTCACAATGAGACTAGCAGAGCCTATCACATATAACTTCCTGCAAAGAGGAAGAATTTCTTGAGGCAGGATGTGAGATTTTAGGAGGAAAGGGATTTGAAGAGGTCTTACGAGGTTGATCAAGTAGAGCAAAAGGCTCCTCAATAGGGGGCCACACCACAGGTTTCAGGAGCATCAAGTGGTACATTAGGATCAGGAGGTTCACCTTCTTCAGGGCTGACAGGTTCAGATAGAAAAACTGTTCCTGGTACCAGATCACCTGGTGCAGATTCATCGAGCATAGTATCTTAGAGATCAGGATATCCTTTGCTTATTTCAGATCCTTCCTTTCCAGGATGAGAGGCACCAAATGAAGATTTGCATACCACCACAAGAGACCACTACAGGGACTAGGAAGCCAAGATGGCTTGAGAGACCCTAAAGGAGGCTCAGGAGGTAGTGGGGAGACCCAAGTGGTCAGTGAGGGAGATCAAACCACCAGAGATGTTGGATGGCTTTGTGGCAGATGTTGTGGAGACAAAGACAACTAGTTTTAAGGAGGATACTAGATGGAAAATCTGGAGGGATGCCATGGTGGAGTATGCCTCTATGATGAAGAATGATGTCTTGGAGGTAGTTCCACATCCTGTTGGGAAGTCAGCTGTGACTTCCAGGTGGCTCTACAAGATCAAGCATTTTTTAGATGGCAATGTTGAGAAGTTCAAAGCTTAGTTTGTTGCACGAAGATTCTCCTAGGTAGAGGGAGTTGACTATGAGGAGACCTTTGCATCATTTGCTCTTTACAGTTGAGATTGGATGGAGGATTCACCAAATGGATGTGAAGACCACCTTTCTCAATGGTTCTATACAGGAGGAAGTGTACATTGAGAAGTCTGAGGTCTTTGAGTTGCATGGGAATGAGTCTCATGTGTGTAGGCTAAAGAAAGCCATGTATAGACTGAAGCAGACATGGATGGCATGGTACAAGAGGATAAATGCCTAATTTCAACAATTGGGTTTCCAAAAGAGTGATGTATATCTGAACCTATACTTTATTTTGGTAGGTGATGATAAACTCATTCTGGTACTATATGTGGATGACTTGTTTATTATAGGGGAGGATAGTCTCATCCAACATTGCAAGAAATATAATTCTTCAGAGTTTGAGATGAGTGATATGTGGATGATGCATTACTTTTTTGGGTTGGAGGTTTGGCGAGAGGATAGGAACATATTTGTGGGCTAGGGTAGGTATGCAGGTGATATCTTGAGGAGGTTCCATATGGATGGGTGCAGGCTTATGCTACTCCTATGATCACCAACTAGAAGAAGATGCATGATGCTAATTCCAAGTTGGTGAATCCCACTTTGTACTGTCATCTGATCGGTTCATTGATGTATCTAGTCAACACTAGACCAGATATGTTTTGCAATCAATACATTGAGTCAATTTATGATGGAGCCTAGGAGAGTACACTGGGTGGCTATAAAACATGTGTTGAGATACTTGCAGGGTACAGTGGATTATGGGTTAGACAATGTCAAATGTGATGGGGTTAGATTGATTGGTTGCACAGACTTAGATTGGGATCGCAGTGTCAGTAAGCAGAAGAGAACTTCTTGATATTGTTTCTCATTGGGATTGGCAGTTGTGTCATGGTTCAACAGGAAACAGAAGTCAGTGGAATTGAGAAGCAAAGAGGTAGAATACATGGAAGCTAGTAAGGTAGGATGTGAGGTATTATGGCTTCACAAGATGCTTCATGGACTATTTTGTCAGATGATGATACCAACTATGATTTACTGTGGCAATCATAGTTGTATTAAACTCTCTGCGAATCTAGTATTTCATGATCGTTCAAAGCATATAGAGATTAGATACCACTTCATTAGATACTGGGTTCAACGTGGGGTAATGGAGCTTGAGTATATATCCACGGATGAGAAGGTAGCAAACATTCTCACCTAGTATTTGCCAAGAGGCAAGCATTTCGTTTTTAGAGACAGGATGGGAGTGGTGAGCAACACCTTCCTCGGTAAGAGGGAGTGTTGAAAATAATACCAAGGAGAGGTGTTACTATGCATTTATCCCTTTTAGCCTTGTAGACACATTAATGAATTTTGTCTTGGTGACATTTATGAGTTATATTAATGTCATGGGTAGAAGAGATACTTAAAATTGGTCTACCATGTACGTTTTCTAATATTAAAGTCACTTTATGTGTAAAGTGCATAGTGTGCTTTTCTAAAATTAAAGTGAGTTGAGAATATCACTTCATGAGAAAAATAGAAAAATGTATACAACTTGAAAAAGGAACTATGAGGATTTTAAGTAATGGGGCCAATGTTTGAGGAGAGTTATTTGGGAGAAATGATCTCAAGCACTCATTTTTAGATTTGGAGATTAAATCTCATCCATTTGAATCTTAGGTTTAGGGATTCAGCCTTTTCTAAAAGGCAAAAGGAAAAAAGGGAGGCTCATTCTTCACTTCGCACTTGAGAGATCATGAGGAGAAGAGGAGAGGAGAAATTTGAAGGAGAATTTGTTGCAAGAGAAGGAGGGTTCGATTTTCTAGGAGGGAGGCAACCATAGGAGGCTTGAATCCCAAGGAGAAGACTATACTAATTGTTGCACACATTTTGAGGAGGAGGTAGCACGAAGTTCTAGGGACAACAGCATGAAAATCATGGAGTTGGGGACAATATTTTAGGAGGTTCTGAGAACACATTTCAAGGAAGAATAAGCTCAAAACTGGCTTGAAATTAAAGGCAAAAAATTCGAGAAGTCTACTCTAGGAAGCACAAAAATAGAGCAGGTTTCTAGTTGTTGTTCAACACAAATTCCGAGGAGGTACAATCACCCTTTTTGCACAAAAATCGAGGCTATAATTGCACATATTTAGAGGTTGTTTTGGGCACATAAATTGAGACTATTTCAACACAGATTTCGAGGCAGATTCCTGAGCACAAAAATCAAGGAGTTGAGTTGTGTGAAAGTGCAGAAAATTATGGGCAAGAAAAATTTATAAAATATGAAAATTATTAGTGGGCACAAATTTCCATATTTTCATTTAATGCTTCAGCTGAAGCGAGATAAGTATTGTGGTTAATTTTATGTACTTATGCTAATTTCTCAAGCAACAAAATCCTCCTTTGAAGACCAGTTTTCCCCAAAATGTTGTGGGGTTTTTTATGGGGTCATCTTGACCAAAAATAAGTGACTCTCATGCTTGAATGCTCGCCTAATTTTGTATTAATTTCAGCTGATAGGAAATGTAAAGAAATAGATGCATTCTGGAATTTCTATCAGCAAGACAAAAACATGTGGGTTGGGAAAATAAACATATGCAAACTTGTAAACTGGGGTTAGGATGAAGATAATTAATTTTCTACACAAAACACATAAACTAAACACATATACTCAACCAACAAATAAATAAGGATACAAAGCCCACATATGATCATCCGTCTCCAATGTAGCTTCATAGGGCTCAGTGATCTGGATCTTGGGGGGAGGCCCCCAAGATCTGAAAAATTGAATTGCTAGAAGAAAAAGAGGAGAATACCCACTAAACAAAACCACAAAGAAACTTTTTTATTAGAACAGATAATAACTGTAAAGGCTACATTGTGGTGGACAATATATCCTTTTACAAAACGTGACTTGTTACTTATAGTATTTTTCGGTTACAATACCATGGGTAGATTATATGGATGAATGAATACCATGGGTGGATGTCACAATACCATGGACAAATACCATGGGTGAATGAATACCATGGGTGGATGTCACTTACAATACCATGGGTGGATGCCACTTGCAATACCATGGGTAAATTCCATGGGTGGTTGAATACCATGGGTTGATGCCATATTCCATTTGGATCATTCCTCCCTCCTTAAGAAGCAATGGCCCCCATTGCATGAAGTTCCCTCCTACGAATCCTTTGTCGAATATGAAGAGCCACTGAAGATAAGGGTTTTATGTGGCTAACCCATAACCATGATGAATAAAGATCTGAGGATAGAGATACCTTGTAATGCTTGTGATCAACTGTGATATTGACAGTGTGTGGCCTAGAAAATGGACTTCGATGAAGTGTGGGTTTGTGGATGACCCATAACCATGATGAAAGAAGATCCAAGGATAGAGATACCCTGTAATGCTTGTGACCAACTGTGATACTAACAATGTGCGGCCTAGCAAATGGCCTTCGATGAAGTGTGAGTTTGTAGATGACCCATAACCATGAAAAACAAAGATCCAAGGATAGAGAAACCCTGTAATGCTTGTGATCAACTATGATACTAAGATTGTGCAACCTAGCAAATGGACTTTGGTGACAAGGATTTTGTGTGGTTGACCCATAACTATGATGTTGGTTGTTGATGAAGTAGCATGTGCCTACATAACCTGAGCTTGGAGGGCACGTCTCCAAAGAGCCCAAGCCAAATGTTGTTATGCTGAAACTATCGAATGTGAAGCAGGTGCCTACTAAAGAGGGGTGGCAGGGCACATCTCCAAAGGGAACTTGCTCTGAATGCTGCTCCAAAATTAAAATTGACATAACTCTGTCAATATAACTCAGAATATTTATTATAACCTATTTTTTGGAAATAGAATGACCATTTTTCATCTTCCCAATGTGTTGGAAATCCTTATCTGGACACTCTAGAATCTCAAATTCGTGTTGCAACTTTTTTGCTGTCACAAAAATTTTGAAAAAAGTAGCTAATTTTAAATCAGCAATATCTCCCACATTTGAACTCCGATTCCACCCTTTTTTTTTTAAATTGAGTGATTTTTTGAGAGGGGATCAGATATACAATCAATTTTCAAAAATTTTGCACCAAATTTGCAAAAAATATAGGAGATCTGCCGTCCACAAATTGTCATCAAAAACATTTCTGCAACATAGTTGATTTTAAATCAGCAATATCTCCCTCATCCAAACTCTGATTCGGCCGATTGTTTTTGTGAATTTGGGTATTTTTTTGAAAGGAACCCATATATGTTTTTTTTGAAATTTTTTCACCCAAAATTTCAGATCTGATCTACAAGCTTGCTGCCCAAAAACATTCCTGCAAAAAAAATGAAAAAAGAAAAAAAAATTCCCGCTTTGCCCAAGAAAATGCTCTATGGAGGATGTAGCACATGCATGAAGTTTGTTGAATATTGCTGCAAAATTTGAAATTGAAATATGCATCAAACCATGATTCCCATGGAATCATAACCTGCTTTGATACCATTGATCCAGATCTTGGGGGGAGGCCCCCATGATCTAAGATAATGAAATGGATTTTGGGGAAGAGGCCCCCAAGATCTGAAAAATTGAAATGCTAGAAGAAAAAGAGGAAAATGCCCACTACAAAAAACCACAAAGAAACTTTTTTATTAAAACAGATAACAACTATAAAGGCTACATTGTGGTGGACAATCTATCCTTTTATAAAATGCGACTTATTACTTATAGTATTTTTCAGTTACAATACCACGGGTAAATTCCATGGGTGGATGTCACAATACCATGAAAAAATACCATGGGTGAATGAATACCATGGGTGGATGTCACTTACAATGCCATGGGTGGATGCCACTTACAATACCATGGGTAAATTCCATGGGTAAATTCCATGGGTCGATGAATACCATGGGTTGATCCCATTTTCCATTCGAATCACCCAATGTGCTTCCACTGCACTTTAACTTGCTTACTTGCTCGATTCTGGAGCAGGAGTTGTTTCCGCCACAAAATGCATGGAGTTTCTTGTTGGAACTCTCCCTCTGGTTCCACCTACAATATAAACCAATCAATAACATGACCAACATCCTGGACATGTCTCTTAAGCAATGAAAAATGGAAAACATCATGGATTTTCATTGTTGACGGTAGTGCAATTTGGTAGGCCACTGGTGTAATCCTCTCAAGGATCTCAAAAGGCCCACAATACTAAGGTTCTTGCTTGAAACATGAACCAATCCTCAAGGAGATCCTCTTGGGCTTGATGCGCAAGTACATATGCTCCCTAACCTGAAATTCCTTAAATGCTCTATGTTGATCCATATAACTCTTCTGTCTGTCTCATGTTTTCTTTAAATCTCTTTTAATAACTTGCATCTCCTACTCTGTCTTAGCCAACATATCTAGTCCAAACAATACCCTATTCAATGGATCACTCTAGCTGATAGGAGTATTACAACTCTACCAATAAAGAGCCGCAAATGGACTCATCCTTAAGGATTCCTAATACCCATTATTATATGCAAACTCTAGCAGTGGAATATACTCCTACTTCCAATGTTGATTCATGACATGCATTCTCAACATATTCTCAAGAATCCTATTAACCCTCTCTTTCTGTTCATCTATCTATGGATGATAAGTTGTGCTGAAAGAAAACACTTTCCTTAAGATTGTAAACAACTCCTTCCAAAACATAGAAGTGAACTTTGTTCTCATTGCCCTCGATGTATCTGATCTCAAAGTCAAACTCGTTGAGGGTATCCAACCATCTATCTTTCCTGACATTCAGATTGGGTTGGTCAAACAAATACCTCATCCCATTGTGATCACTCATCAAGACAAACCTCCTGCCAAGAAGATAATGTCTACACATCTTCAATGCATGAATGATAGTTGCCAACTTAATATCATCAGTCACATATTTCCACTCGTTCTCATTCAAATTCCTTGAATCATAACGTACCATCTTCCCTCCTGCATTATGACTCCACCAAGTCCTTCCTTTCAATCATCTGTACAAACCACAAAATCCTTATCAGGATTGAAATCTTCAAGACTAGAGAATTTGTAAGAAAATGCTTCAACTGCTCGAAACTATTTGCACACTCTTAAGTCCATTCAAACTACTTCCCTTTCCTATGCAAAGTTGTAATAGGATAGCCAATCTGTGAGAAGTTCCTAATGAACCACTTGTAATAATGTGCTAGTCCCATGGATGGTCTGACCTCATCCACATTCCTAGGAGTTCGCCACTCCATGATAGATTTAATATTTTCCTCGTCCACTGATATCCCCTCCTTGGAAACAACATGTCCCAGGTAGTGAATCTCAGTCTGAAAGAAACTCCACTTGCTGAGCTTGGCATACAATTGATGCTCTCTCAACAATATCAACACTATTGTTAGGTTCTCTGAATGATCTTCCTCATTATTTGATTATATCAATATATCATCAATAAACATTATCACAAACTTGTTCAGGTAAGGATGCAACACATTGTTCATCATACACATGAAAGTGGCCGGAGCATTAGAAAGACCAAAAGGAACCACCACAAACTCATAATTTCCATACCTCACATGGAATGCGGTCTTGTAAATATCTTCTTCTTTGATGCACACCTGATGATAGCATGATCTCATATCAATCTTCTAAAACATTGTTTCTCCCTTTGACTGATCAAAGAAGTCATCGATATGTGACAATGGATACCTTTTCTTGATAGTCACATTGTTCAACTTCCTATTATTAATAAACAATATGAGAGTACAATCCTTCTTCTCAAACAATACTGGTGCACCACAAGGAAACACACTTGGCCTTATGTATCCCTTATCAAGCATTTCCTTAAGCTGCAACTTCAATTCTACCAACTCTGGAGTACTCGTCATGTAAGGTTACTTAGATGTTGGTTTTTCTCCTGGCATCAACTCAATAAAAAGGTCCAACTCTCTATGAGGAGGCATTGAAATATATGCAGGAAACACATCCTGAAACTACTACATAGGATACCACTTCGGGACTTCATCATCCTCAACATCCTTCCCCTTGTCACTAGAAATATGAATTGAAAAAAATACACATCTCTTCCTGCAGTTGTGCTTTGCCTACTTAGATGTAACCGTTCTCACTGATGTAGGCTTCTTCTTTCCATGCAAAATTCTCCTTTCTCCACCATCATCCAAACACTCAATAGCCTTGTCATAGAAGTCTACCTTGGTCTTGTGAACAAACAACCAATCCATGCCAAAAAGCATATCATATGAACACAAAGGAAGAACATTTATATATAATGATGTACGCATACTGTTCAACTCAAATGCACAAGATCTCACCCAATGATGAACTCTTCTCTTGATCCTTGTAACCAACTACACCAACCAATATTCTACATGCACTTCTTTACTCAAGCAACACTTATCCACCAGGTCAGGACTGATATAAATCCAATATCAATCAAAATTAAAACAACTTTATCACAAATCTTACCTTCCATCTCGATAATGGATGCATGATGAAACTTTCCTATTATCCATTTCTACATAAATCTTAGGAATGCTCTGCCCAACCTTTGCAACTATTTTTGCCTCTTGAGCATTATAAATATGAGGCTTTCCACCCTGGTGTGATAGAAAATCTCTCCTGCGATGCTCTCCACCACAATTCCAACACTGAAAAGGCTTCATGCCATCACCCTTATTCTTCTCCTCAAACTAAAATCGATTTCCTATGTCAACTACATTTAACTTATTATAAGGTGCTACATTGTCCTTATCATCTGCATCATGAGGACTTCCTCTCTTCTTAGCCCACTTTCCTTTAGTCTTGTCATTTCCTTTCCAATCTCGTTTAGGCTCAGACTTGCACTTTGACTGCTCATAACAATTCTTCAACTTCCCGATGACTTCATCCAATGGCCAAGGATCATCAAACTCAATCTGATCTTTAAATGCTAAAGGAAAACCACTAATGAATCTTTGAATATTATCTTCTCATACTTAACATAAGGCACATACCTCAACAACTCCGGAAACTTAGTCATATAATATTTATCAATCATGGAACCCATCTTCAACTCATAACTCCTTGACCTTTCTGCCATAATATCTCTTTGACAAGTACTTCTTCCTAAATATTCTTTTAAACTCGTGCCAGCTAAGCTCCTCTACCCTGATGCCTCTGACATGATTCACATCTTCCCACCAAATATTTGCTTTTCCCTTGAGACTAAAGATAGTTGTCTTGGCTTTCATATCCTTTGAATAATCATGCAATTTGAAGAACTTATTCATCCCAAGTAGCCATGCTAATGAATCTTTTGGTTTCTTCACATCCCCATCAAAATTAGGAGACTTGGCTTTCTTAAACTCTTCTGGAAAGTATTTTTTCTCTCTCCTATAAGGATGCTGGTGGTAGTGAAGATGATGTCTCTCAGAACTAGAACTAGAATCAAATATATGAGTTCTAGACCACTTATCAGGTGTATCCAAAGATCTACCACCTCCTACTATATCATCTATGTACAACCTATATCCTAATCGAGACCTGCTACCATATGCCCCATTTGTATTTTCCTCTTGTCCATGATCTATTTTGAGTTGACCCTACTTTTGCAAATATGAAAGGCTCTGAATAATGATTGCATTCAAACTAACAACCAACAGGCACTACAAACCACTCATAAGCTTCAAAGCCACTTCAAGTGATCAATCACTAAGCTGGAACACATTTTCACTAGGTTTACACCATCACCACACCTTTAACACTTTGTGAGTGGGGTTGTAGGCTCCAACCACACCCATAAGCCTATATGCATGTGGTTATGACCCAAATTTCTCAGTTAGGTGCATGTGGTCACAATATCTATACCACTTTTTTAGGAAATCCTCCTGACCACTGCCCAAAATTTCCTGCAACTTTCCAAAATCATGATTGAGATGACAATAATGCCAAACATTCAAACTTGAACAAGATCTTGATCAAGACTTGAGTGGTACATAACATAAATTTTGTCAAACATATGGTAAACTTGAAAACTACAGGTTATGAATTCATATCTAATTATAAACTTATAAATTTCATCTGAGAATAACCAAGAAGGCTCCAATACCTCTCTAACTAGCTAAACTAACACTTGTTAGTCCATGCATTCATCAACCATCTAGTAACTTAACAAATCATGAACAAGATCCATAACTAAATCACATCATATAACCATAGATATAACTATCATATAACCAAAATATAGACCATAACAAATCAACGATAATATCCACATGATAATCAGTACAAGTGATCATAGATCACAATAGAAAAGTAGCTCATTTTAACATATGAAAATGCCAACCAAGTAAAGGACTTACATGCACCACTTGAACATAGATTGGCTTGAATTAATTCTCTCTTTCAGCCAATCACCCCCATGCCATATTCCAAGCATGAATGTGGGATCATAAGGGTTAAACCAAAAAAAACCAACCAGGGCTTCTAGAGGCCAAACCACTGTTGGTCTTGAAATTATCATTCATTTCCATTACACTTTCACTAATATGTCCATTATATCACCCCCATTTCACCTTCATTTCACTACCATGTCACTACATTCATCTCACTTTCATTATAATTGGGTCACATTTATGTTTTTCCAAACTTTATTAATTCTTAACCTTTTTAAGTGAATTTGTGGTTAAAAAATTAGAAAATAATGTGCATATGCTTATACCTAACAAGTGGATTGACATTGTTGACATGTGTAGGTCAAAAGGAGGCTTCTAGAAGACCTTTATGTGGCACCTTAAGGCCAAATTCGAATTTGAGTAGAGAGGATCATTGGATCATGAGGATATGTGTCACATTTCCTATTTGTATTGAAACTCTAAGAAGACATGTGTCTTATCATTTCCTATTTTGATTAGAACTCTAGAGGTATAGGGAGGGACTCATGGACTCTCATTAATGAGATGACTTCTCATCTTTTTGTATAAATATGAGACCTCTCTCCTTCATTTGGTAACTTTTAGATTTTTAGTCTTAGAAAGCTTTTTAGTTTTGGAAAGTTTTTTGAAAGCCTTGGAACTTTTGGAAAGCTTTGGAGAGATTCGTAAACTTTTGTAATTTTGAAGAATTTGAATAAAAGCTTTGATGTTCTCAACATGGAAGGAGATGTGAAGTAGATGTCATGGAGCATATTGGAATGTAAGGTAGATTAGATTTTATTTTGTAGTTTTGCTTTGATTTCATTCAAGTATGTCATTTTATTGTTTTCAAGTTTAATAGTTTAGATTTTCCATTCATGTAAGTTTAATTCATGCAAGTGTGTTCAACTGGTTGATTGTAGATTTATCTAACTGTGTAATCCATGCTTAGCAAAATAGTCCAAGAAATTATTTTCCAATTGGTGATTGGAGCATTAGAGCACACAGTAGATTAGTTTTCCTTTACATGTTTTGTATTTGCTTTCCATTTCAATTTCATTAGAATAGTCACTCTTTACATAAATGAATGTTTCCAAAGCCTTTTGTTGATGATTTATCCTCAAACTAAATGGTAAAATGTTGTGTTTATGAATGAGATTTCTTCTGGTTTAATGCCTTTTTCTTCTTAGTATAGTCACTTATGATATAAACAAATATTTCAAGAGCCTTTCGTTGATGATTAACGCTCAAACTGAATGGCGAAATGTTGTGTTTATGAATGAGATTTCTTGTTGTTCATTAGTTTTGAGTTAAATAGCTTAATACCATTTTCTTATCAATTTAATAGCTCATGATTTAAATAGATATTTCCAAAAGTCCTTCGTTGATGGTTGAACCTAAGAATAAGTGGTGAAATGTTTTACTAATGACCGAGTTTTTCCTTGCATCTTCATGTTTACTTGTTTTAGAACGATGAAGATTTTATTGCAATTTCATTTTCACTTTTAGAACAATGAAGTATTGAATCCCTCAAAATGTTATCACAAGGAAGTAGTTCTCCCAAAATTGTATAGAAAAGTGATAAAACACTTCATTTAGCTGTTATCATTTTTTTTTCATTTCATAGACATTTTGTCGGCTTAGATTAATCTAACTGTTCAAAGTTTTGATTTGTTTCCTTTTCTTCTTTCTTTAGAAATTAGATTTTAACATTGAAAGTCAGTGGATTTAGTTGACCATTAACATTTAGAGATTTTCACATAGAAGCATAGCTTTTCTTTCTTACATTAATTTCCTTAAGCATAAGAAACAAAACCCCCAAAAATAGCATAAACTATAAAACAACGAAGTAAGAGAAATGTTAACTAAGCACATATGGTGCACCACACTTCATTAGTTTACGATACTCGGATTGATAATTTATGTAGAGCAATTTAGGACACTAAATTGAATAGACATTTTGGTGCCGTTGCCAGGGAAGTGTAATTAGGAGACCTTATTTCTTACATCTAAAAATAATAATAATAATTTCTCGAGTATGCTCTCCTCCTGCACTTTGTGTGATGTGGAGGATCAAAAAAAAAAAAAAAAAAAAAAAAAAAAAGAAGAAGAAGAAGAAGAAGAATTTTTTATGTTAAAATAAAAAATAAATAATTCACCATTTCATTTGATTCAATAAAAAAAAACAATAAAAATCCAACTACTTTGATAGGTTCAGCTATCCAAGATTGACTAGTTATGGTTTGTAGTGACTCTCAAAACACTGTGTCCTGTTTTAATAAGATCTTGCAAATTAACTGCGAAATGCAGACTTGTTCCGCAGCTATTTCCAAGGTTTAGCAGGTTACATGCATCCAATGAAGAAACCGACCACATGGGCATCTCTGGAATCGTCCCGACATGGATCCTATCCTAGTCATCCAGCCGAGATCGATAAAAAACCAACTTAAGACTTCAGTCAAAGTCCTGTTTTTAGCACATTTACTTTGAAGCCTTTGTTGCCTGAAATTGGAAGCCATTAGATTCCAATCCGTTGTTGTGATTAGGACTTCATCAAAACTTGTCAATGAAAAATCTAATTGTGCAGATCATATGAGCTTTAGTTCAATAAGAAAACATTGATTTGTAAATAAGAATGGTGAGAGACAAATCCAATTTTTTGTGTAAGTAAGACAAGTTTCATTTGTGCGGTGGCATTTTAACAAATTTCAAAGTGTCATTTACCAACAAGAATTTATATTAAGTGCCATGATTTGTTTGTTGGCCTTGTTTTATCCACTATGTCTTATCAGTGACCACGGCTGATATCAAAGCCTACTTCGAAACATGCGTTCAACCAGACTTCAAACGACTATCCAGAGGACTCTCTAAGGCCTTTGTGAGAGTTATCGAAGTTGTAAAATCTCTGCAAGAATTTCCTGAGATTGGTTGGATCATTGTTGGTGCCATTGTCTATGTTGTGGCTGCATCTGAAGACATTTTTTTTTTTTTTTTTAAAATCGATTTTACAGAGGATGTAATTGACAAAAACGTAGAACTGAAAAAAAGTAAAACTTTAACTACATAATTGGCCAAATGAAAATTAATTAGGAAGAATAAAACATGGGGGCTTTGGAGGACAGGGTCAATTAGATAACCCAAAATCGGTTTTAAGAAATTCACGGCGGTTTGGAAGAATTTCTCAGTTCTCTGAAGCCTCTTTTTGCGTGTCGCGTGAATAAAAACATATTTAATTGATGAACAGTCTGTTGTTTTAACTCGGCATGCCTGGAGAGGGAAAATCCAATTTGGAAACTTATTGTGTGGTGGCATTCAATCCTAATTACATGCCTCCCATCTTTAATAACTCATACTTCACTGTTACTTCAGTTTAATGGCTGATTACATGACATAACCCAGTTGGATACGACTCTTCCAAACTGATTTTTCATTTATTTCACCGAGCTTCTCTCTTACACCTCCACAGCTTTCCTATGTATACAAGCACTTGGATTATTCATTATGTTTTCGATTCTCTCTGTTTGCGTGGGTAGCCACTCCATTCCATTTAACTTTCGCACCGATTCAGGCATACATCCACTCTATTTTTCGTATACCCTGAATGTACAGTCGCTCTGTCTCATATGCATAGTCATTTTACTTCCCATATCCATAGTCATTTTTGTTCTTGTATACCAGTTGTACCACTACCATTTACACAGTTTTCGCCACGCAGACAGTGAAGAAATTTTTTGAAAAATAGCAAAGAAGCTCATGAATAATTGGTCCTATGCACCAGCTGCGGTCTTGGGTTTTCTTCCTCGTACTTAGCTACATAAAATCTCTTTTCCAATAACTTAAATCAGAAAATTAATGGTTGGTTGTCTTTTAGCTAAGGAATGCAGCCTTATTCTGCAGCTAATCGACTGTTCCGCACCCATCTCCATGCTTTTGTAGGTTATAGGTGTCAAGAGAGGAAAAGTACCAGAGTATGGATCGTATCCTATCCATTTGGCCTAGATCGATAAGGAGGACTCTGGTCAAAGGGAATTCAACTATAATAACCTATGGCTAATCTGCAGCTACTTTCACACTTTTGCAGGTTCTAAGTATCAAGAGGAAAAAATGACTACATGGGTAACTTGGAAAATATCAGGGGATGAATTTGGATTTGGTTCATTGTCTCAAAATGAAGAAGCCATCACCATTTTCAAGGTGTGTGTTATCACTAATTCGCCACATGTCAAGGAGAAAAATAAAAATTAAAAAGACAAAACCAAAGATTCACAGCTAAAAAAAAAAAAAATGAATCAGGGAAATGAGTAGATTATTTGCTCGCTTTTCTACAAGATATTGATTAATTTTGGACTGATGATAAAAAGTGAATGGCTAACTTTCTGTTCAATATTTTTAGCTACAGAAACTGGGCCCTGTTCCGCAACTAAAGTCGTTCCGTAGCTAAAGCCATTCCACAGCTAAACATCAATTTTGCAACTGAAAAACCTCACTATTCAAATCAACCTAACTTTCTCATACGAAATCAGATTTTGATGATTCAAGTGTCACTGGAAAGATATCAATGTGATCTACACAATGCGAAATCCATCATCAGTACTTGAAACAGTAAATAATGAAATAAATTTATGAAAAGATACAATTGTTAACTTGAGGCACTAATTCTGAAGCAGGTATAAATTCTTTTGGTTTTCCTTTGTGAACTTGTTTCATTAATATGAATTCTTAGTTTTATGTGTAAATATCATAACTAGAGAGATTGATAACCTCTCTCCTTTAATAATCTTACATTCCATTGCAGAAGAAGTATTAGTTTTTTTTGTAGGTTCCAGAAGGAAGGACAAATGAGTACAAGTGAATAGTGTCTCTCTTAAGAGACCAATTTGTTTCATAAGAGGATGATCAGCAACAAAAAAGAAACATGCTAATGCAAAATCAAATCCAAACACTTGAAAAACTTTCAGATACTATTGTCTCCATTACATCCATACTTCATAATAAACCATTCACCTCATTTCCCTTCATATTTTCCATTTACATTCACATACACTTTCCATTACTTTTTGTCTACTCCTAACCCACAAATAAAAGCAAGAGGCTTAGTTACATGTTTATTTCCCATTGCTATTACTACATTCCATTACCATCTACCATTTTCATTTTCCCTTTTCTGTCATTTTCATTTCACAAATAAACCCTGCTTCAATGCAAATTATTGAGTCCATAGTCCTTTGAGTCTAAGTTCCTTGCAAAAACACCTTGAGGCTTGCATGCCTTAATGGCAAGTCCTCATGCCAATAAACAATGGGAATACATTAATGTCCCTTGTTCATCGGATCTTCTAGGTGACTCGACATCAACAAATTTATTCGTACCTAACAAGATGTGCTTGCGCATCTTGACTCTCATTGTCATCAATGGTATTCTCATGTTGACTAGTGGCATCTATTAATGGCCACTAAGTCAACAATTTCTTGCTATGTTCAACATCAGAACATCTCTTCACGTAGTAGGAATTGTGCCAATGACTTTTGAAGATAGGAAGACTGTTATTTTCAGCATTTTTGGAGCAGATATAAAACAGATCAGCACTATTCAACAGTAGATTCAGCAAATTCTAGTAGAAGCAATAAAAAGTCATCTTGACTCTTTTATCCATGACTCTTTTTGTCTAGCCACTTGAAAAAGATTATGATCAGAATTTTGTAGCCACCACACATACAACTCATCCATTCCAAAGGGTAAGTTAAGGTACGTCATTTTCTAACTTTTGACCATAGAATTCCATAAAAAGCTAGAATGATAATTGTTGGAAAAACATTTCTCTTCCTCATTTCATAAAATAGCCAATACCATCAGTTGGGGGGGAATACATTCATATTCATATCTTGCCATGTTCATATTATATTCAAAAGCCCACATACTTCCAAAATATGTTAACTATTACATTGTTATTATGAGCATACAATGGCTTTTCAAAAGTGCTTAAAGGATAATTGGATACAAACATAATCATGGTTGTCACACAAGAACCAACCATCATACAATCCAATAAAGATATACTTTGCAACAATAATCAAAATATCATTATGCAAAGTTCAAAGATCAAAATAGAATGCAACAACAAAATATGGTTGTAACACAAGACCCAACCATGTTGCAATTCAAGTAAAACGCTTTGCAGAAGTATGAAGTTATCAAATGATATCATGTAAAGATAAGCTAAAGCTCAAGGATCAAACTAATTAATGTAATATATATTGCATGAGGACATGTAATAGCTTCAATTGGGGGTATGTTGGGTATTGAAATTGTCATTCATTTCCATTACAGGTTCACTATTATGTCCATTATATCACCTCCATTTCACCTTCATTTCACTACCATGTCACTACATTCATCTCACTTTCATTATCATTGGGTCACATTTATGTTTTTCCAAACTTTATTAATTATTAGCCTTTTTAAGTGAATTTGTGGTTAAAAATTAGAAAATAATGTTCATATGCTTATACCTAACAAGGCGGTTGAGATTGTTGACATGTGTAGGTCAAAAGGAGGCTTCTAGAGGACATTTATGTGGCACCCTAAGGTCAAATTCGAATTTGAGTAGAAAGGATCATGGGATCATGAGGATATGTGTCACATTTCTTATTTGTATCGAAACTCTAAGAAGACATGTGTTTTATCATTTTCTATTTTGATTAGAACTCTAGAGGTATAGGGAGAGATTCATGGACTCTCATTAATAAAATGACTTCTCATTTTTTTGTATAAATAAGAGACTTCTCTCCTTCATTTGGTAGCTTTTTAGCTTTTTAGTCTTAGAAAGCTTTTTAGTTTTGGAAAGTTTTTGGAAAGCCTTGGAACTTTTGGAACGCTTTGGAGAGCTTTGTAAACTTTTGTAATTTTGAAGAATTTTAATAAAATCTTTGATGTTCTCAACATAGAAGGAGATGTGAAGTAAATGTCATGGAGCATATTAAAATGTAAAGTAGATTAGATTTTATTTTGTAGTTTTGCTTTGATTTCATTCAAGTATGTCATTTTATTGTTTTCAAGCTTAATAGTTTAGATTTTCCATTCATGCAAGTTTAATTCATGCAAGTGTGTTCAACCGGTTGATTGTAGATTTATCTAATTGTGTAATCTATGCTTAGCAAAATAATCCAAGAAAGTATTTTCCAATTGGTGATTGGAGCATTAGAGCACACAGTAGATTAGTTTTCCTTTACATTTTTTGTGTTTGCTTTACATTTCAATTTCATTAGAATAGTCACTCATTACATAAATGAATGTTTCCAAAGCCTTTCGTTGATGGTTTATCCTCAAACTAAATGGTGAAATGTTGTGTTTATGAATGAGATTTCTTGTTGTTTAATGCCTTTTTCTTCTTAGTATAGTCACTCATGATATAAACAAATATTTCCAGAGCCTTTTGTTGATGATTAACCCTCAAACTAAATGGAGAAATGTTGTGTTTATGAATGAGATTTCTTGTTGTTCATTAGTTTAGAGTTAAATAGCTTAATGCCATTTTCTTATCAATTTAGTAACTCATGAGTTAAATAGATATTTCCAAAAGCCCTTCGTTGATGGTTGAACCTAAGACTAAGTGGCGAAATGTTTTACTAATGACTAAGTTTTTCCTTGCATTTTCATGTTTACTTCTTTTAGAATGATGAATATTTTGTTGCAATTTCATTTTCACTTTTAGAACAATGAAGTATTGAATCCCTCAGAATGCTATCACAAGGAGTTAGTTCTCGCATAATTGTATAGAAAAGTGATAAAACACTTCATTTAGTTGTTATCATTTTTTTTCATTTCATAGACATTTTGTCGTCTTAGATTAATCTAACTGTTCAAAGTTTTGATTTGTTTCCTTTTCTCCTTTCTTTAGAAATTAGATTTTAACATTGAACGTCATTAGATTTAGTTGACCATTAACATTTAGATATTTTCACCTAGAAGCATAGATTTTCTTTCTTAGATTAATTTCCTTAAGCATAAGAAACAAAACCCCCAAAAACAACATAAACTATAAAACAACGAAGTAAGAGGAAGGTTAACTAAGCACATATGGTGCACCACACTTCATCAATTTATGATACCCAGATTGATAATTTATGTAGAGCAATTTAGGACACTAAATTGACTAGATAACCACCTTAACCCTCAACCATAATGATCTCACCTATCTCATCCAAAAATCACTAACATCAACCAGATCATTCTCTACCCAAACTATCCAGGGCTCTAGGACCTAGTAACTCAACCCATCGCTATTTCATGGATCCATATAATGTTTTCCAGCCTTGCGGCTTTAGGGACTAGTAACTCAACCCACAAGGCTCTAGAGTGTTTGTCCCAACCTACAGGCTCTAGGAACTAGTAACTCAACTCAAGTTGTTCCAGGGTTCCAAAGCATTTGTTCCAACCCACATCCATAGGGAACCTGAGAACCAATCAGAAAACAAGTGGGAAATGCACAACACCATGACTATCCAAGAAATGGAAAGGAAAGGTTGAAACCACTATCAATCCAGGGAAATTGTCATGCCAATGAAAACACATAACCAAGGAACCACAAGCATATACCATGCATCCAAAAATCAGCAAGGAGATCACACATGCAACATGTTACTTACAAAGTAAGTCCAATATAGCTACTGATACAAATGTCTCCTTACGCTTCCTTGCTTTCCTTGCTTGCTTTCTCCAAATCCAAGTGAATTCTATAGTGCTCCAAGCATGCTCCAAGAATGATCTAAGTGTGCAAGAGTATGAGATAATGAGAGAATGAAATGAGAGCTCAACTCAAAACTGTAAAAAAGTTCTAGAAATTGATTCTCTGATGTATTTTTATTATTGATCTCCCTTTTTTCTCCATTTTCCTAAATTTTCCCTCTAATTTTCCTTGCATGAAAATTTGTTTCTCTTCACCTTCCTTTTCTCCTATTTTTCTTTATGTCATAATTAAAAGTCAATTATTTTCTCTTTTCCTTTGCCAATTTCCATATCCATTATTAATCCACAATTGATGCCCACTAAGGTGGTTTCCTAACATTTAGCTTGGAATATGTGTCCCATTTCCTTGGTCTTATTTTATTTACATGGAAAATTGACTAGGGGTTGTTACAAAGGGAGTAGTTGAACTAACAAAGAATTGATGAAAGGGAGATTTGTTCAAATTGATTTCCATTCTTGTCATGCTACATAAAATGTTTATGGCTATGTCAAAAAATTGCCATTCCTTAACAGTGCCCATCCATAGGAGGAGAACATCGTCCACAAACAGGAGTTGGGTGATGTATAACTTATGTGCTATCTTTATGTTGTTTAAATTACCTTCCCACTTATCCTTTGGCAAAAGGAGGCTCAATCCTTTCATTACCAACAAAAATAATAGGGGTGATAGTGGACATCCTTTTCTAAGTCCTCTAGAAATAGTGAACTTTCGAGAGGGTGAGCCATTAATTAAGATGGAAAAATTGGTTGAAGATAAACAACTCGTGATGCAGTTTGTAACATCCAAGGCCACTCCAATTTGGGGGAGGACAAGCCTAAGATAGGTCCAATTAACTTTTTCAAAAGATTTGTTGAGGTCCATTTTCAACACATGGGCATTTTGGATTTTTGTTTTAATAGAATGAATGACTTATTTTTTTTTTCTAATGGCATCATGAATCTGTCAGTCTATAAGAAAACCAAATTGATTTGAAGACACTTTCTTGGATAGAAAGCACTTGATCCTAGTAGATATGACCTTTGTTATTAGTTTATATTCCAAGTTACCTAAGGAGATTGGCCTGAAGTCAAGGAAATACTTAGGCTTTGAGCATTTAGGGATCAAGGAAATATAAGTGGCATTGATGGTTGTTGATTCTTTCCCTATTTCTATAGATTCTCCCACCTTTGAGCATATTTTTGACCCCATAAAGTCATAGAAAGAAAGGAATAATTCAATAATCCAACATCCATACCTAGACTTTTATCTTTGGCGAACTATTTCAAAACCTCTTTGATTTCATCAAGAGAGACAGGTGACCAATTTGAACAACCTCCTCCTAGTTGAAAAAACTTGAGTAATTTTTAATGAGTTGTAGTTGTGAACTGATATTAATGGAACCCATTTCTTTAAAGAGGGAGGAGAAATATGAAGAGATAGCCTCCTTTAACTCTTTTGAAGAATGGACAAACTTACCCTCTTTTGTCTCAAGTTCCCAAACAGCGTTAATGTTCTTCTATGATTATCATATTTGTGAAAAAGAATGGTGCTACCATCCCCATTCTTTATCAAAGTTGCCTTGCTTTTCAATCTCCAGGCCTCTTCTTCCAATTTTAAGATCTTTATTTTCCCAGCTTCCACAACACTCATTTTCTGAGCTAATTCTATAGGGAAGGAGTGAGAGAAATTTCCAGAAATGTGCTCATACGCTGCTTCAATGGCTAACAATTCTTCTTGTTGCTCCATTTTTCTATTTTTTCCCCAAACTGCCACTACCTTCCTTAGTTCTATAAGTTTTCTAGCCAAATTTATCATAACATAGGTGTTGGAACCTTGGTTAATTTTGAATTATTTTGACCAGTTTTGATTGACCAAGGGGTGGGAAAGGAACAAATGGCAGCAATGGTTGGGTGGAGGAACGAACAGTTACGGAGGAGTGATGGAAATGTGGTAGTGGAAGGCAAAGGTAGCCGAGGAGATGGGAAGGCGCAAAAGTAGCCAAGAGAGCAAGCAACCGAGCGAGAACTGGTAATCTAGGCAGCTAGGAAGGATATAAAAGGGGAAGAATAGAAAGGAAGAAGGTTGTTGCTGAACCTGCCAGAGGCAGAAGGAGTTGGTTGTAGAAGAGGTACATAGGTGCAGATGCTGAGCAGAGAGAGTTGGGATTTGAGGGACTGAATTGCAGAGCTGATCTGACCCAAGCTACTGAGTCAGGTATTCTATGTATTTTTTATGGTGAAATGTCGGATTCTATTGTATTCTGTAATGCTAAGTTAATATAAACAGAGCTTATGGTTGTTGAGACTTTTAATGTATTGAGCATCATGCTTTGTGAGCCTATTAAAATTTTAAATAGTCTACCTGTTGCGTGTAAATGATGATTCATAGATTGATGCAAGGATGTTGTTAGTTCTGTGTTGTTTATGATGTATCCATGCATATGAGTTATGGGTATTGTTATCTTTGTTTCACGTATTATGGATGCATATGTGTGTGATCGCCTGTGGCTGGTTGATATTCTCTCGACCCCATGTTGAACCCTTCTCCCTTTTGGTCGCAGCGCGCTTCGGGTGAGACTCCTTGCCCTTCGAGGTGAGGTGAATATGCCAGCGCTGTCCTAAACTACAATGGACCACTTGGCATCCTGTGCCTGAACCCAAGGTCTTTTCCCTGATGACTCTTTCGAGCCAACGAGAGGAGAAATTATAAACTAGATGATTTAGCCATGTCTCCCTCACTAGAATTATAAAGGCTTCAACTTCCAGCCAAGAATAATTAAATTTTAGGGGTTAATAGTTATGGAGTGAGTCAAAGTCCAATTCCAAGAATATAGGCATGTGGTGTGAGACCTTATCTTGAGAGATCTAGGAACTGAGCCTCCCCACCTTTTCCTCCATTTGATCAACCATCAACAACCACTTGGCAATGCCATCCTTCCCAATCCTCCCATTTCTCCAGTTGGGGGCTAATGGAAAAGGAACGATGTCTTGGAGATTATGATTATGTAGCATCAATGAGAAATAAGAGCTCATTGGATCAAGTTGGGTGTGGTTACCCCAGGGCTCTTCTACTGAAGTAGTAAAATTTAAGTTCACTACATGGAGGAGAGATTGGTCCGAGAGTAGACCACTTGCTTGAATGAGATCCCAAAAATATTTTCTTTCACCATATCGCCCACAACAACTCACCAATTTAATGGGTGTAGGGTGACTTCTAAAGAATCATTCTAAGATGATACCAACAATGGAAGAAAATGCATGTGAAGAAGCCTCTTTCAAATTCCAAAGAGATATAAGTCCACCAGATAGGCCATTAGAATCATTTTCACATGAATACCAATCCTGGCATAGATTATGTAGAGCCTCTTTGAATTTTTCAGCAGAGACCATAGTCTCCTAAAGAAAAAATTAAAGAGGGTCTATGGATGAAAATTAATGTTTTGAGAGTAGAGAATTTTGAGGCTCCCCCAACCCCTCTAATATTGAGGGACACAATTTTTGATTGCTTGAAAGAGAGAGAGGGAATATGTGCTCTAAGGGCCCAAGTGTAATTTTCCTTGTACGTGGGAGGAGACAGACTTCTACCACCTTGCAATGGCTCCGAAGGGTTTCCTTCCCTAGCCAAGAATTATTTAATTTTAATTTTTCTTCCTAATAGTGACACTTTGAAATGAAACGTAGGTGTCAAACGATAAGGTGTCTGTAGGAGAGACTCAATTGTACAAAGGAAATGTTGATTTCTTCAGTATATCTATGTAGGAAGGCACTAGTGAATCTATGATAGAGCCATTTGGTTCTGGACATGGGGAATCTAGAATCAACACATACGAGAATTAAGACTCGGGACCCTCTGAAAAAGTGGATGTAAGATTTGTGTGGAAGAGGGTAGTCATGGCACTACATGCTAATCTCATAATAGGGTTTATACAAGTCCCTTCAATGGCCATATTATTTGAGTTGATATTGGTGATGTAAGTTGAATTAATGTCTCTTATAATGTTAGATAGCTAATCCTTGGGATTAACCTTGGGCTAGTTTGGGTACTTATTGGAGTTCAAGAACTCCCAAGAACTAATTCAATTGTTTCCTATATGTATTTATATTTACAACATGTACATAATTCTTTGAGATCATTTAATATATAGTTTATTTGGTTTCCATTGTTGTGTGTTTTATAGTGGTATCAGAGCGCGATTGATCTACTCTGTTGAATGGGTGAGCCACTTGTTTGTGGGCTTCATGAACATTGGCTATGTGTGAAAGAGGTTAGTTTGCGGGCTTCGTGAACATCGGCTCTGTGTGAAAGAGGTTGAGATTCGATGGAGTTCTTCTTATGACGCTGAGGTTTTTTCTTCTGTAAACCATTTCGTTGAAAGAAGGACGCACGCTAAGTGACGATCATAGCTGTAAATGTTGTGAAACCTCATGCACTTAGTAGGATGTTGTGTGGAGGTAGAGAGACAATCGAAACAAAGGATGAGAAGGTGTAAAAGGAAACATTTCATATGAACAAACAAAGTTTCATCTCTCAAGAACCGACCTTGCTGCTGAGCCGTCACTAAGATTAAAAAAAACAAAGATGCCTAAAGAACGAAATTTGTAGCAAGGGAGCACACACACATTCAGAAGGTTTGGTAAGAGAAAATTGTCCATTTGTTAGTTTCGATACCAAACAATGAAGGAAGTTGACACATAGCCATTGTTGTGTCACTGGAATCACGCACAGTTGATGTAAGAGATGTTATTATGTATGTTAGTTATTTGAGAAATAAATACTGTGATGGTTTTCTAATGAGAGTTGTTGCTGCTCTATATTTGATGATGTTATGCATTTATATGTGCTCACGTTGCTACCCTTGACTAGTGTACAATAGAGTAATTCTTGGTCCGAATAAGGACTCAATGCTTGACCATAATGTGTGATGCTTATGAGTCTTCCCTAACAAGATCATCGTAACTCAGTTTCCTATGGGTCGGATACCGCCTGTCAAAGAAAATAGAAAGAAACCCTGCATATTGAAACTTTGCCTGATTGTGTGTCCATGCATGAATGTGGACATGGATTGTAGCCGAAAGTGGAAAAGAGATCAAATTACCACTACAACACTACTCTTGGAGTTCAAGGGATGTGTGAATTTTGTAGAGCCTATGATCGAATGTGGTTAAATATATTTCATATTTTAAACCTGTCTGCGTTAAAAAAAAACAAAAAAAAAATAAAAAAACTTTGAGACCATCAGCAAAAGTGGATAGATTAAACTTTTGGGTGGAGCATAGTGACCTAAGTCACCTAACACGGGGATTCAGGATTCGTAGGATACAGGGATTCGAGTGTTGGATTCGGAC
>APFE031504045.1:16995-35680 GCA_000404065.3 Pinus taeda | reverse complement strand
CTAGAAGAGTGTTTGACGTGTATTGAGCGCCTCCAGATGGTTCATGCATCCCTATGATAGAGGAACTTATCCCATCAAGAGAGGAGCTACCCCATCCAAAAGAGGGAGTATCCCATTGATGTTGGAACTAAATAACTTCCTCCAGAACACTATAAATACAGGCATTGAGCCAAGGGAGGGGAGGTTGAAAGCTGAACATTCCAAAGGGTAGATGCTTCTGGAATTAGGACTTCCATTGTAAACTTGTGAGGAGAGATTACCATCCTTTCTTGTTTCATATTGGAAGTGGGTGATCTTGTCAAAGTAGAGGAAAAATCTTGCTGGACCCTGGGAGGAACTTGCACAACACCAAGGCTCAGGTTGTAATGGTTTCTTTTTTGTTTCCTTAATACAAATAAGTCCATTCTTCTCAATGCTTTGTTGTTAATGAATTGTTTCATATACTCCTTGGTATATATGTTGAATATGCTTTGTTTTATGGAATATTCGGGTGTTATGTAATCGTTTGATTGTTAGTGTATGTAGGTTTCAAAGTGAAGGAGGAGCTCATCTGGATCGACGAGGCTGGACTGCTGCAACAAGCGTTGGACTTGAGGTAGGACCGAAAAACACTTGGTTTCTCATAGAATAATGTATGTTTAGAGAAGGATTGCTCTTAATTGTCTTGTTTGTCACTAGAGAGTCTTAGATTCCTAGGGAGGTTAGTTTTGTCAGCAAAAATAACTCTTTCCGCATGACAGCTATCGCAAGATCACTAGGAGCTCAAGCCAACTTCTATAGATTTCAGAGGAAGGTCTATGTATGATGAAATAAAAGAGATTACTCAACAGATGTTATTCTAATTGCAGAAAGGAGAAAGACTGGAATGTGAAGCATAACCTAGTAAGCCCTAATTAACAAGCTAATTCTGCTTTTTCCAACGACGCTATGAAAATCCATGAAAAAAATTCCATTACCTACTAAAGGAATTAAAAAACATCTAACCATGCTATTTCTCGAAGTAAATAAGAAAAAAAACATATTTTGTGATTTTTATGTGTTTTTATGTGAATTTAACATGCATCTAATTTATTGTGTGTGGCAAACATGTGGCATTAGAGGGCGGTTTTGGATCTTGGGATGGTGTAGGATGGTGTGGATGGGTCCTAGGAGGTCTTACATGGCCTTTTGGAGGATTTTCCCACACTTAGCCTTCAAAAGAAATCCTATAATAAAAACTACAGGGGGACACAGGAAAACTACAATAGGAAAACAGGGTAACTACAGGAGGCATACAGGAGGAGGCCGAGAGCAATTTCCATTGTTTTGAGGGTGTGTGAGTGGGTGGAAAAGGTGGATGAAGGTTGGAAGGAGGTGTTAGGGCACCTATGGTCTACCATGAATCGCTAGGAGAGAGAAAGATGATTGGGTTTTCTCAAGGAGAGAGGAAGAAATTCTATGAAAAATGAGGGAAACTAAGGCAGAATTGAGGTGAGGCTTGGGAGACCTATAGGGCATGAATCAGATGGAGGGTGTAATTGCTGGTAAGCTAGCCTACTACTAGAAGAGATTTGCTACATAGAATCCAAGAAAATCAAGCAACTATTTAAATGAATGCATTCTAGGAAAAGCAAAGTTTTGCATTAAGATGGCCTAAACTATGATGCATAGAAGGGAATACTCAGAAATGCTGCAAGAAAGAAAAGCATGCAAGAGGAAAATTGTAAATTAGGAAATGAACTTGATGAAGAAGATATAAAGCAAAGGAAAACTAGACTATCAACCTACTAGAGAGTTGCAAACACTAGAAGTCCCGTGAATGAGGAAAATCTGTGTTTTTGGGGCAGCAAGGGAGTATTTGCCTCCAATCATGGTCCCAGAGGGAGGAAGAGAGGACAAGGAACTATTTCTATCCTTTTGAATCTTCTCTTGATCACTTCTTAACTTTATACAAAAATCACAAATGGAAACAAACTATTAAATCATCAAATGCAACCTATTCCTAACCATAAAAGAAATACATCTAACAATGAACTAATCTACAACTGAAGAAAATCATACAAATAAAAGTAAAGAGGATATTGGCTACTTGGATTGGGCCCTTACCTAAGAGCTTCATCCCTCTAAGGTAACTCAGTGCTAGCTCAAAAAGGATTCCATCTTCATTATCAAAAAATAGCAAGATTACATAAAACTGTCATAAAATAGTGAGCTCGAAATTTAAGCAGAGTTTACATAAGAAAAATGTCCAACACTAGTGATGCCCTAGGCCTCTCTACTTATAAATCTGAAGCTAACAACAACTTCCTTAAACTCAGGGAGGCTTGGCTCCCAAAACTCGAGATAACTATCAGTGATCCTCCACTAGCTCGGTTGCCTTCTAGTGCATGATTTGACTACTTGTCCAAGATTAATGAAGGGGAATTCAAAGTGAGGAGTAATAAATAAGGGATATTCCCTCCTATAATTCCTCTCCTCTATCTACTTTGAGTTATTTCTGCCATTTGACCACTCGATCCTTGACTTTGACCTCAAAATCCACCAATAATCTGCATTAATTACATGTTAGACCACATAACATAATAACTAACTCAACTCACTCCATAAGCATAAATATAATAAAAAAATCATACAATAAGCTAAGAGAATGGTTGATTTGACTAGGTTAGGAGGTAAAATGAGCCCATATAATTACCCATTGATGAGGCTCATCAATACTTCTGATAGAAGCTCAGAAATTTTCTATATTAAAAAACTTGAGCATTAACAGTAATAATCTTCCTTGAGAAACCGAACCTTACAAGGATATCCTCCTCCATGAATTTCATAACCATGACATCAGTTACATTTCTAGCTAGAACTGCTTCTACCCACTTAGTGAAGTAATTGGTGGTAGTAAGAATCCATTTGTGTTGACCGCTTGATCCAGGAGGATCTAGAAATACAAGTGGCCTTGAAAATAACTAAAAACTAAAAGTCATTAGATGGAAGTGAAACTAGCACTAGGTCATAGTGCTCGTCACCCTAATTCCATTGGTGTGAACGACACTCAAATCTAAGTTTGTATCCTCAAGTTATAGCTGATCAAAGTTTGGGTCACACTAAGCCAAATGACCATCTTAACGAGGCAACAAATTAGCAGTGACACGACGCACAAAATCCAACAACCGGAATGGGTAAATTTGTCACCTACTTAATTTATCCAATGACCCCTATTTTTTTTAGAAAATTTTGAATTTCTATGGCTCAAATATATATAGGGGTGGCGAGCTGCCACCCCTTCCAACATTATTATTATATTAAAATTCTAATCAACTGGTTGGTGGGTGGTCAAATCCTACCAACCAACAAGGATAACCACAAAACTTAAAAAGGGTTGACTAATTGTAAAGCGTGGACTAACTACAACCTCCAACAGTCACAACAAATATAATATATATATATATATATATATATATATATATATATATATATATGGGCAGGCCACCCCGACGGACCTACGCCAACCCCCGACCAAAAATTAATGCATATAGAGAAACAATGAACTGTATGATATTTGAAACCAAAATCCACCCCGGGCTAAGGGACTCCACCAGCAACAAGCTACAACTTGTTCTTTGGTGGCTCTGTCACCCAAATATATTTAACCTGAAACAATTTAGTCAGCCAAACCAGTGGAGGAGTGGTGGAACCCTGATCGTCCATGGGGTGGAAGCCTGAGAAAAGGTACCAATTAGATGATGAAAATATCCCCTTAGAGGGACAGAGGTGACAATGTCAGAATTATGCAAGTTTATAGTCAATTTTGCATGTTTTCATGGAAAGAATCCATCTGTGCAGTCCATTTCTCTAATTGAGCTCTCCATTTTCAGGCCATCATTTGGATTCGAGGTATAAGGGTCATTTTTTTAAAGTTGCTTATAACTGATTTTTTGATGCCACTTAATAAAAGACGACCTCCCAACTTTTGAGCAGGGCTCAGAGACATAGCCCAGATTGGGTGAACTCCATGATCAAATCATTGTGTCCTTGATCTCATGTTCGCTTGTATTTTACGCTTCTTTTCATTTGGTTTATGTTACTTTCTTATTATACTCTTTTATACGCAATTTTGAATGCTTTATTAAAGTTAGAAGATCTGGATCAAGTTTGGTATTAGAGCAGGTCTTGTTGATGTGATTTGCATGAGTGAATGCAAATGAGAAACAAGCTCCAAAGAGGTGAAGTAAAACCTAAATACTTTCATCCTGAAGGAGGACGTGCACCATGAAGATGAAACATCATAGATGAGGAAGCTCGATTGAAGTAAGAACAAAATTATCACAAGATATTCTTCACTATGGCAAATAAAATTGACAAGTTGTTTGCAGAATATGAGAAGACAATCAAGCCTGAGAAGAAGGAACCAGATGATCATGCCTCAGTAAATCATGAAGGTTGGGGATAAGATCCTCCTACCTCTTCATCCATCAGTGAAAGTTCTTCTTCCTCTCCTCATCATTCTAATAGGAATCAGAGGAATGCATCCAAAAACCTTTTTTTCAAGTTGGATGTCAAGTTTGATTTACCTGTATTTAATGGAGAATCTAATGCATAAAATCTAGATAATTGGATAAAATAGGTTGAAGTTTATTACCACATACAAAAAATCAAAGAGGATGAATCCAAGATGTCATTTTCATAGCTTCAATTGAATGGCACCACTCTCATCTAGTGGGAAGGAAATCCGCAACAAGGTGGTAAGAGTAGTTGTAAACTTCTTTCATATAGGTCTGAGTTCATTTATGCTTTAATATGGCAATTTTACCAATTGGGTTATAGAAAAAAGGACATGATGGAATGGAAATATTTGAAACAAAACAAAGTTCAAATTATTCAGAATTTTACAGAGGAGTTTAGAAAATAATCATTAGCATTGAATTTTCCACTAGACACTTCTGAGACATCGATGAAATATGTTGGATCTTTGCATAGTTATTTGTGTCATTCATTGTTATTTAAACCTAAGTCTTTTGGTGAAGCTAGTGTGAAGGTTGTACATCTTGAAAGTAGGGAGAAGCATGAGAAAGATGACCACCCACATAGGACAACATTAGCCAAAAGAAGAGAAGTAAGGCCCTCTTGTACTCATTGTGAAAAAGAAGGGCATGATGAGGAGAATGGTTGGAAATTGCATCAAGAATTGAAACCTAAGAGGAAAAACAAAAAAGGAAAGAAAAAGACAAGTGCAACCGTGCAACAAGACCAAGAATCTGGATCTGAGGATGATGAGTAGATCACAACTGTGAGATTTGTAGGTGGTGGACCAATTGACCTGGGATCAGACTCAGGTGATGAAATGAAGATCGCAGCTCTTGGGATTTTAACAAATGGACCCATTGACTTAGTTTCCGATTCGGGCGATGAGACAAATATTTCAATAGATGTTGTACCAAATATGAAAAGCAAACCAAATGCAGCATGGCTCCAAGAACACGAAGAAATAAAAAAAAAAAAGCATTTAGATGGGGAATGTTGAACTAAGGAGACTCCTACAAGAAGTAGAGAAGGAGAAACAAAGGTTGAAACGCCAATTACAAACCAAGGATGAGGCCTTAGAAAAGTTGCAGCATAACGAACTTGAGGTAAAAAGAGATTCTTCAATTTCATGTACTTTTTATCATGATCATTTCACTGCTTTTAAGAGACATACTACATGAACTCGATCAATTTTTTTGAATAAAATGGGGTATCAAGGAAAGGGCCTCATAACTAATGGCCAAGGTATTTTGAACCCCGTCAAAGTGGAGGAATTTCCTCATTTCTAGGACTTGGATATGCCAGAAAGGAAATTTCAGGAATGCTCTAAGACAACCAATGAACAACCAACAATAGATGATGAGCTCACTTCATCACATTCCAGTGATAGTGAGGGTTCCATAATCACTTATTAGAGGCACACGAGGAGAAAGCACTCTAAGACGATCCAGAAAGTTTGGAGGAGAAAGAATCATTGTAGTTGTTGCAACAAGGATGGGCACTAGATATTCAACAAGTAAATCCACCATAGGGAGATGACCCATTCACTCTGTTGAGTAAGAGATGGTTTTACTAGGTATAGTCACTTTTCATGGCCAAAGTTTGTAAATAATGTGTTGCAAATAATTATAAAATTGATGGCGTGTTTTCCATCACTTATTAAAGCAATGATGATGTTTTTGGCCTTTTCATTGGTAGCTAGGGTGTTGATTTCTATTATGTAGAACTTGACCAAAGAGTGTGCTATAAAATCTTGGCAAGTATGGGGTTATTTGAGTCATGTGTGCCTTTGTATGTGATTTCCTTGAAAATAGATCAAAACTCAAAGTCATCAGATGGAAGTGAAACAAGGACCAAATTGTATTTCTTGTTGCCCTGATTCCAACGGTGCAAATGACACTCAAATCAGAGTTCGTATGCTCAAGTTATATCTAGTCAAATTTTGGGTTAAATTAGGCCAAATGGAAGTCTCAACAAGGCAACAAATTAGTAGCGACTCAACACATAGAATTCGACCATCGGAATAGTGACCCTTATTTTTTGGCTGAAAATTTTCAATTCCTATGGCTCAAAAAATAAAAAACAAGGGCAGTGGGCTGCCACCCCCGCTAACATTAATATTATATTAAAATTCTGACGAACCAGTTTGGCGGGTGGTCAAAGCCCTCAAACTAATAAGGATAATCACAAAAATTAAAAGGGGTGGACTAACCATAAAGAGCATACTAACCGAAATTTCTAATGGTCCGTAAGATATATATATATATATATATATATATATATATATATATATATAATATATATATATATATATATATATATATTATATATATATATATATATATATAATATATATTATACTATATATATATAATATATTATATATATATGATGGGTGGGTGGGCCACCCCCAGTGGACCCACACCAAACCTCGACCAAAACTTAGCGTATATAGCCAAACAATGAACCATATGAGATTTGAAACTGGAACCACCGTGACGCTAGGAAACTCTGCCACGAATGAGCCATGACTCGTTTTTTGGTGTCTCCGTTGCCCGAATATATTTAAACTCAAACAATTCAATCGACCAGACTAGCCAAAGAAAACCTACAGAGGAGCAGTGGAACCCTGTTTTTCACTAGGGTGTGGAACCCTGAGCGAGGGTATCATTCATATGATAAAAATATTCCCTTAGAGGGTCAGAGGTGACAGTGTTAGAATTAGGCATGTTTATAGTCAATTTTGCATGTTTTCATAGCAAGAATCAATATGTGCAGTCTATTTCTCTTGTTGAGCTATCCATTTTCAGGTCGCCATCTAAATTGGAGGTATAAGGGTCATTTTTGTAAAGCTGTTTGTAACTGATTTCTTTAGTTCCACTTAATAAAAGAAGGCCTCCCCATTTTTGAGAAAGTCCCAGAGATGTAGCCCAAATTGGGTGAAATCCGTAATCAAATTGTTGTGTCCTTGATCTCATGTTTTATTATATTTTCTGTTTCTTTTCATGTTGTTTATGTTACTTGGTTATTATACTCTTTTATATGCAATTCTCAATACATCTTTGAAGTTAAAAGATCTGGATCTCCACTGGAGGGTGGGTGTATTCCCCTAATGAATTCCAACCCCATTGTTTGAAAATTTCTTCAATAAAAGCATGGATTAAAGGAAAATGTGCTAATTTCTTCTTTTCAGCAAACATTTGACACTTCTCATAGGCCCGAACGTATGCATTTACCTCACCAAACAATTTGGGCCAATAGAAACCTGCTTTGATATTTTTATCAGTTGTATCTCTCTAATTATAATGGCCCCCAAACACAATTATGGAACTCATCCATCACTTTATGGATCTCTTCTTCAAGTAGGCATAAAAGAAAAATCCCCACTGGGTCTTTCCAATACAATTAGCCATTTGAAATGACAAACTTCTAGGCTTGTAGCCTCAAAGCCCTATATTTAACTTTATCAAAATTGACTGGAGGAGAAAAAGTAAATAATGGATTATATGTTTATGCCAGTGAGATATGAGGTACTTCATTTTGATTTTCTGTGTTTTGGTCTTGACCTTATTCTTCTCCTCTTTTGTTTTTCTTTATCCTTCCTCTATTAGCAAATTTATACTCAAATTTTGGTAGTTTTATTAGAAAAATATTTAGCTAATCCCTTCCCTTGATCAGCTTCGTGGATTTGATCTCCAGGTCATATTGTTGTATTTTAGCAATCCATTTACCTATTTTTCCCTCACTGTCCCCTTGTACCAGAATGTCTTTCAAAAAATCTATAGGATGATAAGTTATTATGCTTGATTGTAGGACATATTTTATGAAGGTCTTCAGGGCCTTGACCAAGGCATAGACTTGCTTCTCCAAAAGGTTATATTTTAGCTCAACATCCAATAGCACCTTCCTAAAAAATTTTACTGGTTTCTCATGTCCATCAATTTTTTCTGCAATAAGACAACAACCACTGTATGAGGAGATGAAAAAAGAAAAAGAAAAATGGTTTTAGATAGTCAGAGATGACTAATACAAAGGATTATACAAAGGCCCTTTTCATCCTCTAGAATGACTCCCAAGATTCTTCATTCCATTTTACCTCCCTATATTTCTTCAACATCTCAGTAATTTCATTAATTATCTCAACATAATTTGGTATGAACCTCCTCAAAAAATTGTTTATGCCCAAGAAAGTCTAGATTTAGTCCTTATTTCTTAGTAATGGGATATTGTTGATGGCTTCCACCCTATTGGGATCTGTCTTCACCCTCTTTTTTTTCCATAATGTGTCCTAGCAGCTTTTCCTCACTTAGAGAAAATTGAGACTTCTTAGGATTTAAAAACATGGCATTTTTTTTGCATTTCTCAAAAGTGAGTCGTAGATTTTCAATATGCTCCTAATATATATTTTTTTAAATAGAGACTTCATCTAGGTAAATTACCACAAAATTATCTTGTTCTCCCATAGATTATATATCCATTGCTCTATGAAAATTGGCTCCTACATTAATGAGGCCAAAGGGAATTTTAACATACATAAACGTTCCCCAAGGCCCGGTGAAATAAGTTTTCTTGTGGTCCTTAGGATGCACAACTACTTGATTGTATCTAGAAAAATCATCCATCATAGAGATACGAGAAAATCCCACCACCTTTTGTAGAATGTAGTCCATTTTGGAGAGAGGGTAATTATCCTTTAGTGAGGCCTTGTTTAGATTCCTACATTCAATACACAACCTTATTTCCCTATTCTTGTTCCTGAAAGGAACTAGATTTGCCACCAAATCTAAATACCTCAAAGATATGCTAATTTTAGCTTGGAGCAACTTATTCACCTGTTTCTCAATTGATGGAAGTAACATAGGGTTAATATGCCTAAGCTTTTGCTTGTATGGTTTCACCCCACTCTTCAAAGGAATTTTATGTTGGATGATATTAGTATCAAATGTTTTAAATCATTATAAGACAAAGGAAACACATCCATATACTACTTAAAAAGGTCCAGGTACATTTGTTTGTATTCCTTAGGAACTCCTTTGGCCAACATAATTATCTGGGGACCTTGATATGAACTAACATTGTAGTCTTCCATGTGTTCTTAAAATTATTTCTCAAATGGCTTGGCAACCATATCATTTGATTTGAACAATGTTTCCAAGGGAACCAAACCTCTGGGGATATTATTACCTTTCAATTGTAAAAACTTGTACCCTATAATGGTTTCTTCCCACTTGTTCTATTTTTCATCTATCACTTCATGTACCTCCTGATCAATCTTCGAGTTAGAGAATTCTCCAACGACCTCCATGAAGCATTTGATATGTTCCTCTTCTTCAAACACCTACCAATACTTAACATTGTCTGGTATTGAAGGCCTATATCTAACTTCAATTTCATATCTAAGAAAGGGATTTTGTGGAGGCTTGAAGTGATCTGGATCTCTTCAGCTACTGGAATTAACCAAGATCTTTTACTTCTGTGATGTTAGCAGAATTGCATGTCAAAGAGTATGATAAGACACATGTGCATGCTTTAAACAAAATGAATCATAATGACAACCATCAAATCAAAAAACAGAAACACATTGATAACGAATTTCACTCAATTTGGGTTACGTCTCTTGAACTGATATCAAGAGTGGGAGGCCACTTCATTAAATGTTGTAATATGATGATGAGTACATGGTATATTATTTGTAATTACAAGGATAAATTCCCTCAACTAGAGTGGCATGTCTCTACACGAGATGTTCTCCTATCAGAACTCTCACTAATATGGGTCCTCCTTCAACATGACAAGATAATAAATTCTCACATGATGTGGCATACAAGTATCCTTCAACCTAATGATAACAAGGATCTCACCATCATGCTCCATGTAAAATTCTAGTTCAAAGGTCTCCTTTGTATTTCCCCTTCCTCCATCGTTTCAGTTCTTTCCAAAGATATGTATTTTTGAAGGAGCTATGAAAATCCAAAGTTCTGATGGCATATGTTGTAAAGTCCCACAATGTTAAGAGCCCCCTGGTCCTGAGGAATGCTTTGTGACTTTTTTATTGTTAGATGTTGACGGTGTTGGACCCACCAACATGTAAGGGGATCTATCTGGTAATAAGTCCCAACTAGACCTTAGACCATTAGGTTTAGGAGTCCCAGCAGTGGGTTATGCAATATCGCCATGACCACTGTTGTGCACAAAGGCAAGTAAGATGTCCATATTGGTAGAAAGGGTGTGACATATGCAACAAGTCAAGGAAGCTGCATGAATGGTTCTAACACACAAAGGGTGAGGTGAGTGCACCCCTTGGAAACTTGTGAAAGCACAGAGTTAAGAAGGTAACATACGAGCAAAGATACATCACAAACTCGAAGGCAAGTAAGCTAGAAATCCAAAGTGATGGTTAAACCAACAACACATTTCAATAATATTCATACATACATATACAAAAAATACCCATACATGCATGTGTATGCAAACATATACATGTATAATTTAGATTAAACAAGATAGTTGAAATACAATATGACATATGCATGAAATGTGTTGACACTATTGAGTTAAGAAGTGAAATTTCCAGTCATACAGTACAACCATGACCAACCACTAGCTCCGACAGTGGAACGTTACAGCCATAGCCACCTGCTCCTCCAAAGAGATATACTAGCTCTGCACATTGGAGAAGCCAAGGCTCATTACAATATTATCCAATCTTTCTCTAAGATACTCCTATCAGAAGCATGGTTGACTAAAAGCCTCTACAATGAGTTATGGGGTACTATATATAGAAAAGGGTGGGGTGACCCTTGACACTCCCCTTTGTGACTGTTCCCCTACCCTCATGACTCTTCAACTACTCTATGATTATTACATTCAATTATTGACACTTGAACTTCCACTTGACAAGATGTTACATACAATCTGCACATGTTCTCATACGAGACAAAATGGCTTGAGCAAGCTATGCAAGACATCACTAACACTGGGACCGTTCTGGTGAGACCAACTCTTCGACATCCTCATGATGGTGGATGGTGGTGAACTGATGCCAATCTTGGTCATCCGTGATGGTGTGCATGCGCTCAATGGTGACATCTTGTTGAAAGCGAACTCTTACCTCCATTGCATCCGGGTACACTAATATGGCTCCTCTATCCAACTCATTTGATAATGTATGGATCACTATCTTGAGCGTCGTTGGACCAACAACATACTAATACATACTGCCTGTGCTAATCTCCAAGCATGTGCTAGTGGTCGTGTGCATCAACTTGTTGGAATACATGTTTAGCTCCAATTAGACTTTCTCCTTCTCTTCACCTCAGTGAGTGTGCCAAAATTTTGGAATCGTATGCGTGCACACAATGACATGCATGCTTCGGAATTCCCTTGCATGCAATCAACAACACTTCTCACCTTGTCTACTTCGTTTCAGCTACTGGGATGGATGTATAACTTCTACGGGCGAAATTTTGTCCGTCGATGCATGTTACACCACCTATTGTAACTCATTTTCTCATATGTGCAGCTCCTATTCTTCTTTGAGTTGTTTCTTCATCGCATGCAACTCCTTCTATGTTTCTCTCTCTTCCTTCGCATGATCTCTATGTCGCATTTTCACTTCATATCCTCAATCTCCAAAGCTGCTTTTGTCATGAGTAGATCTTATTTGAACTTGCAACTTTGCTCCGGCTCTATGCTGTCAACAACCTTCCTCTTGCATTCTTCACATGCATGTGTGCTTCATTTTGTTGCCACTGATGGTGCTGCTCACTGTAATGTTGTTGCCATTCATCTTGATATCCTTCTCCATAAACAATTTGATGTCTTTGTGGAAAGGCAAGTTCATAGACACTTGATCGACTACATCCCTACTTGTGCCCTTAACGTGTCTTTGACTCTTCTCTCCTAGAAGCCATTCTACTTGTGTTGTTGGGAGGCAGATGACACCTGTGATACCTGGAGACATAGTAACACTCATGGAAAACAATATGTCATTTGAAAACCAAAAAAAACTGGAGGACTGACATGCAACATACATGTGTGACTGTCCATGAAAATTGTACAATTTTCACCGGGAGGCTAGGAGACTGACTACCAAGACTGCAGACGTCATAGTTCAGGCTGCCAGGAGGCTGACTGAATAGTGGAAATACACAATGTATAGTCCATCCTGGCTTGCTGAGGACTAAAACTACATAATGTGCAATTTCAATCAGCAGTGACATGCAACAAGAAAACTTCATTGCGTAGTTTCTAGGGCCAGCAGGACACTGCCTCCAATAATTGCGCAATGCAAGCCTGGAGGTCAGTGTTGGGCTAGAATTGCATAATTTCTAAAGGGAAGGTGGATCCTTCGCATATGGAAATGTATAGGGCTAGCCTAACAAAGCACGGTCCAAGCCAAGGCAGCCCAGACCAGTTGACAGGTGACTGAAAACATGAGAAGTCTGAATCCATGATGAGATGAGTGGAAACAAGAGTGAATGATTACGCATGCAAATAGTAAGTGGAGGATTCAGAAATGGGGCACATGCATGTGTGTGAAGTGGGTCGCTGCGATAGGGATCGTCAGTGAAAAAAATAGTGTCATGCATGCAACAGTAGTGAGATTCCAATGAAAACTAAAATGATGCTTGATAATCTAACATGCATGCAAATGAAAACAAGCATTCACAAAAATCAAGAAAAAAACATTCACGTGAGCCGAAACACAAAAAGGTGAAAAAAATGTAGCGCAAGACATGCGAAGTAGGCTTACCCCAAAACAGCTGAGTTGATTGTGATGACAACTCCTAGATGCGATGTGGGATGTCAGAGCTTCTAGATCGATGCAAGGAATGAGCTCTGTAGCGTCTGGTTCATACGTTTTGATAAAATCGAGGTTATGACGTGCATGCCATGAATCTAGGAAAGGAGACACTTGGAAGGAGGTTTTTGAAATGATCTTTGCATGTAACCTCTAGCTACTAAAAATGGATCCCTAAACCTAGGGATGCCTTTGCATGCTGCCTTAGGAAAAGCAGTCCATGCATGCAAATCAGTTTGCTTGGTCTTGAGGGGAATCGGTCAACCTAAAGGCACACGCATCAGTCAGCAAGCCTAGAATGAAAATTTGCACTATCCCTAGGCTGAAAAGAGCTAGATGTCCCAACGGGATTGTGAAATTTATGGGAGGAATAGGTGACTGTCTCCCATGATTTCGCAATTTCTAGGTTGAGCAGCTGTCCTAGGTCAAATTGCGCAATTTCCTTGCAATTTCTAAGCCCAATACGTTGCGTGACTCGTTTGCACAATTTTTGCTAGCTAACGAGCTAGCTGTCCCAAAGGGATTGCATAATTTCAAAGAGAAGTAGGTGACTATGGCCTAGAATTGCGCAATTTCTGGGCTGAGCTGCTGTCTTGGGATGAAATGCACAATTTTTGAGAGGAAGAATGTAAGGAATAATTGCATGATTCTCGAGTCGGACAAGGTGTCCAGTTGGGTTTGAGCAATTTATAGAGGGAAGGTTTGTTCCCCTCTATAATTACGCAATTCCTAGAGTGAGCTGCTCAACCAGCAATTGACACTATGTCTGGAAAGCAGCCTGTGAAGGGGGTGGAACAAACTTGCATGCACATGCTGACAAGACACTATGAAATGGCTAAAGCCTATGTGCTTGACGACGCAAGACATGTTGTTGAGGATGGTTGGTAGGGAGGCTCCAAAAAGAAGCTAAGGAAAAATTTTGGAGGGTTTTTGAAGCCGCTACAACACTTGGCGACACGTTGGTAGAACTCCATCTCTCTGAATGGACCTTGTTCTTGAAAAGAAAGTCTAACACCTCTGGAAGTATTGTTCAGTTCTTTGTTTGTCTTGGTTTCCACACTTGCGTGATTATAAGATGTAACACTTGCCAAGCCGTTGGTCATTTGAAACACATTCCAAGCTAATCCAACATAGTTGTTTTGATTGGGGATGAGGGGTATATTGATGCACAAGCCTAATGGTCATCATAGTTTATTTTTTCATCTCTGATGTTGCTTCACTGCCAACAGGCATGGACAGTACCCCGATGGAGTCACGCAGGAATACAAGCATCACTCCGCTGGAAGCGAGCCTGGTCAATACCCCATCAGGGTTACTTGTATCACCTCTATGCACAGAAATCCTTTCTCTTTTTTTGCCTTATTTATTTTTCATTTTTTCAATCCTTTTCCACATTTTCATTTATTTTTTTTTCATAACTGTGCATAACACTTATTCATTTCATAGGAGGAATAGGGATCCCAACTTATTGAGAGCATAAGAGGTTGTTCCTTCAAAGAATTAGTTTATATATGCCCCTGACGTGCTTATTAAGGTTTCCCCCCTCACCTTAATGTTATGAAATTAGCTCACAAAAAGATAGAAAAGAGAGATCAATGCCTTAGAATTCAGCCTCTTCGAGGGGGAAACCTCCTTTACATTACACAAATAAGAAATTCTTGGATGATTCAAATGACAAAACATCCTTTCTAATATAGGAGTCTAAGGAGTCACAATATAACCTAGTAGACCTAACAATAATAATATAAAGCCACAAAAATAACAATAGAGGGATTCTATGGGGCACAGTAATAAAAATATGGGTACAATAGGGGCACACCAATATTAATAAGAGATTCAACTACAATAGTAATGGGGTAATCACTAATATTATAGGGACCTAACATGCCCCTCTCCTTCAAAAAAAGTGTTGTCCTCAATGCTTGAGTAGTTATGGATGCTTCTGTATAAAATTCTCATCCTTCCATGTGGAATCTTCAACGGATAAGTTCTTCCAGTTGATGAGATACTCCGAAATTGATTAATTTTGTAGCTGTCGAGTTCTTGTTTATGTGATTGCTTCCGGTTCTAATATAATTTTTCCTTCCTCGTCAAGTTCTGGGAATATTTTTTGAACTGAGAGCTTGTCGCCTATAACCTTCTTTAAACATGAAACATGGAAAACTGGGTGCACTCGAGACGCTACAGGAAGCTCCAATTTGTATGCCATACTACCAATCTTTTGCAACATCTTGTACGGACCATAATACTTTGGTGATAATTTATTATCCTTCTTAGCTTGCTTGAGGGACATTTATTTGTATGGTTGTAGCCGTAGGAATACCCAATCACCTACATCAAAACTTCTTTCACTGTGATGTTGATTTGCCTGTTGTTTCATTCTATTCCATGCTAACACGAGGTTATCCTTTAAGAGTTGGAGGACTTGTTGTTGGTATTCGATGTGATGTTCCACTACTTGAACCTTAGAATTTTCTCTTAAATATGATGTTATGGATGGTGGCTGATATCCATAAAGTGCCATAAATGGGATCATTTTTGTTGTTGTATGGAAGGAAGTGTTATACCACCATTCAGCCAGAGGCAACCATTTGATCCATTGTGTATGTTATCAGATAAAAAAGCAATGAAAGATATCCTTCTAAACATTTGTTTATATCTCATTTTTCCCATAAGATTGGGATGATAAGATGAAATTGAGCTAATTGAGTACCAAGACAAGAAAATAATTCTGTCCAAAAATTTCCAATGAAAATGGGATCTCTGTCACTTACAATAATCTTTGGGTTTCCATGTAGCTTTTGAATTGTTTCCATAAATGCAGTAGAAATTGTACTGGCTTCAAATGGATGTGATAATACACAAAATTGCACATACTTGGTAAGTCTTTCAACTACCACCATGATGACACTCTTTCCCTCAGACTTGGGTAAACCTGTGATAAAATCCATTGAAACCTCCTCCCAACATTGGCTAGGAATGGATAAACGTTGTAACAGACTCGGGGTCTTAATTGTTTCAGCTTTATTTTGTTGGCAAACCAAACATTCTTCCACAAAATTTTGAATATCTGATTTAAGGCCATCCTAAAAGAATTCCTTCTTAACCTTGTCGTAAGTTTTAAGAAAACCTGAGTGCCCTCCTATGGGAGAAGTGTGCAATTCCATAAGAATCTTTTGTTTGAGTTGTGAATTCTTACAGAGGTATAAGTGATCTTTGTACCATAATGAATCATTTTTCCAGCTAAATGTATCAGATGTACTGGAATCTTGTTGTAACTTTCGAATAAGTGCCCATACTTCTTCATCATTCTTCAATTCCTCCCTTGCTTTTTTTATTCAATCTGGTTGGATAATAGAAATGGCGCACAACAATGCTTCCACATCCTCATCCTTTCTTGAGAGTGCATCTGCCACCACATTTTTCTTCTCTTTTTTGTAGATTATTTCAAAGTCATAACCTAACATATTTGTGACCCACTTTTGTTGCTCTTCAAAGGATAATAATTGTTCTAAAAAGTGTTTAAGGCTATCATGATTCGTTTTTACCTTGAAGTGTCTTCCCATTAGGTAGGGTCACCATTTCTTAAGTGCATGTAGTATTTCCAACATTTCCTTCTCATATATAGCTTTTTGTAAAAACTTTGCCTTGATTGGACGACTTTCAAAAGAAATGGGTCTTTTATCTTGCATTAAAACAACACCAATTCCATTTCCTGAAGCATCACATTCCACAATAAAGGTTTTTGTGAAGTTTGGTGTAGCTAAGACCAGTGCTTGGCACATTGCCTCTTTAAGATATTCGAAGGCCTTTGTTGCTTCTAGAGTCCATGAAAATGCATCTTTCTTCAAAAATGTTGTTATAAGTACTGCTATTTTCCCATAATTCTTAACAAACTTGCGATAATACCCTGTCAACCTGAGAAATCCTTGCAAATGCTTTATGGATGTGGGGATTTCCCATTCCTTAATGGCTTTAATTTTTTTGGGGTCTACCTTAACTCCTTCATGAGATACAATATGACCTAGCTATTCCACCTCTTGCACTCCAAAGAAACATTTGGATCTTTTTGCATATAATTGTTTCTCCTCCAATAGTTGTAGCACCCTATCAATGTGTTCAACATGATCCTTCCAAGACTTGTTGTAGATTACTATATCGTCAAAAAATACTAACACAAATTTTCTAAGGAAGGGTTTGAAAATGGAATTCATCAAACCTTGAAATGTAGAAGGTGCATCGGTAAGGCCAAAAGACATGACCAAAAAATCATAGTGACCCTCATGAGTTCTAAATGTTGTTATTAGAATGTCTTGAGTCTTCATTCTAATTTGATGATATCCTGAATGAAGATCTAACTTGGTGAAGTAAATTGATCCATGCAATTGATCCAATAATTCATCATTGACAGGAATGAGAAACTTATCTTTAATAGTGAGCTTGTTGAGCTCCCTATAATCTGGACACATGCGCCATGGTCCATTCTTCTTGTGCACAAATACTACTGGAGCAGAGAAAGAACTTTGGCTAGGTTGAATTATACCAGCCTCAAGCATTTCTGCAACCATACATTCAATTTCACTCTTTTGGGCATAGGGATATCTGTACGGCCTGATGTTTGGAGGAACACTTCCTAGAATCAAATAAATAGCATGATAATGATCATGAATAGGTGGGAGACCTTTGGGTGTCTCAAATACCTCGGAATGATTGTCCAAGACTTTTTGGAGATCTGGAGAAATAGATGATTTCGATGTGGAAACATCTAGCGAACATAATTGTGAAATTACACCTCTTTGTTCCTTTTATAGAAGCTTTGTCATACCGTTAGAGCTTATTATCTTTCCCGATTTCCCTACAATATCCCTTAATTCAACTTCCTTTCCTTCCGCATAAAATTTCATGAAAAATTCTTGAAATTTAAAAGCTATTGTACCCAAGGATTGTAGCCATTGGACTCCTAGTACAACATCAACACCTACCATTGGAATGGAAAGAATTGGGCTTTTCAATACATATTCTCCCATGGATAGCTTGATATTATGGCACTTTCCAAAGCAATTTATTGTTCCTCCATTTGCAACCATCACTTGACACTCTGGTGTTGGATATAGGAAGCAATTCAATTCTTTTGCTATCTTACAATCAATAAAATTATGGGTACTTCGTGAATCAATCAACACTATTACCTTTTTCTTCTTGATTTTTCCTTCTATCTTGATGGTTTGAGGAGTGGTAATTCCAGCCAATGCATTACAAGATATGGTCGAATTCATCTCTTCTTTATCTAGGCTTTGTTCTTGGAGTATATCCTCTTCTTTTGACCTTTCTTTCTCCTTTTCTTCTTCCTCTTCACAATCTATGTAGAATAATTTCTTCTCAGCA
>APFE031504045.1:0-15849 GCA_000404065.3 Pinus taeda | reverse complement strand
AGAGCTTTCAGGTTGCTTACTAGGTGTTTGCATTTTCTTTCCTCGAGGCATCAATTACCAATAATAATGCTTTACTATCCCCATTGAATTCCTTCAAACTAATTTTTCAAACCAAGCTTATGTAAAAATTTAAAAAAAATCTACACACGTTTTTTCACTTTGTAGGAGCTTGATATTGAATTTGATGTATCTTTGTAATTTCGGGTCATCCAGTTCTAAAATTGCAACCTATAGTAGCCCTCTACATCCTCTTTCCAATGCCACCAGTCCGATCCAAATTGGATTCTCAAGGAAGAGTTATGCACAATCTCCCAAGAAGACCTGATTATAGACCTTTCCAGAAAATCAAACTTGTATGAAGTGCCATGTGTCACTGTTTTGACCTTTGGCTCTGACAAATATACACAAGAAACTACAACCTTTCCTCTTTTTGCACCTTCTTACAAAATTTCAATCTGATGCTTAGAGACAAAGTTATGATGATTTCCCCAGGTCACCTGTTTGGAATGTAATTTAGGAGTCTACAAAAAGACCAACTTCCTCAGATCATATCTCCGCAAATATAGGATGAAAAGCTCTGAAATTCAGACCCGAGATTCAGTGCGATTTCATCTCCAGTGGGTTTTTTTTCACTTCTATAACGTTGCAGAAAAAATGTTATAGTGAAAATTCCATGATGACCTATTTGGAGCAGCAAAACCCTAGTATCCAAAGCTCTGATACCAAATGTTATGAAACCAACTAACAAAAAGATAGAAAAGATAGTTGAACGCCTTAGAATTCAACCTCTTCGAGGGGGCAAACTCCTTTAAATTACACAAAAGAACAATTCTTGGATACTTCAAATGACAAAACCTCCTTTCTATACATAGGAGTCTAAGGGGTCATAATAAAACCAAGCCGACCTAACAATAATAATATAAAGGCACAAAAATAACAATAGAGGGATTCTATGGGGCAGAGTAATAACAATATGGGGACAACAGGGGCAAAACAATATTAATAAGGGTTACAACTACAATATTAATTGGGGAATCACTAGTATTATGGGGACCTAACACAAAAACTCTGCTTCCTCTGATGCCTTTGAAACCTGTAAATTATCCAAGCAAAGAATATACAACAGCAATAACATAAATCATATTCATGATATATATGTTAGGTCATATAAGAAAATGAATGATTACACATTAGTATAATATTTATAGACAAATCACAACATGTGTCAATGCATAAACATGGTAAATATCAAGAACACAACATCATTTAGTTATTGATGTAACCTACAAGAAAGCTAGAAAACTACAACTTGAGTTTTCCTCCATCTCCATGCGGAACCGTCCTCCGGATCCATCATGTCATGGCCTTAACAATCTTGCTCCATCAACATACACAAGGATATCATAAGAGGGATGAATAATATCTCAAAAGAGGAAACAAGAGTTCCCTAAAGGTTGGAGAGTGCGGGAGGAACAGGGATTTCTTCAGGCTCGATCAGAGATTAATCAACTATAATATAAATATCTCATATCTTCTACTCTTAGGCCTTCCCATGGAGGTTTATTTATACTTCTCCAAATTTGTTATTTCAGTTGGAAAATAGTTGGGCCACGGGCTATAGTAGGTGAGTAACAAGTAAAACGTGTAAACGTTTCCTGAAGTTAAGCACATTTATTATTTTTAAGTGTTTTAACACATATACGCGGGTTGGGTATATGTTGACCTGCTTGTACATGATTTTAACATAGGGAAAAGTAGTGTATAGGAAATAAAACACTACTTTTTAGATTTTGGACCATGTCTGGAAAGGAAGGGTTTTCGTAGGAAAAACCCAGAGCATCAAATCTACCAAGAGTGGTAAATGGTGTTATAACAACCTATCAGCCTCATTACACGCCACTCTGAGCTTTATGTGTCAACTCAACTACAATGGCATCTAGCATAACACAAACATAAACACAGGAGCCCACATGCTCGTAAATTCTTTTAAATACATAATTTTTAATTATTTCAAGTAATCTTTGTTACTAGTTATGTCGATTGATGGTTTGTCAATTATTGTTCCTTGCTATCCTAACTCCATGCTATCTCATGCCATTGGTTAATCACATTATGTAATTTTAGGCTTCTGACCCTATTGGAAATTTCCACTAGTTGTCAACAGGCTTCCGGGATTGTTCCTGCTACCCCAACTCAAGGCTATCCCTTAACACTTATTAATAAATTTCCAGGCTTTTGGGATTCTCAGCTTCTGGGCTTTTGACCCTTTAGGCAATATCCACTAGCTGTCAACAGGTTTCTGGGCTTCTGGACATTCGAGCATTGTTACTGCAATCCTAGCTAAAGACTATCCTGTAACAACTATTAATAAGTTTTCAGGCTTCCCAGCTTCTAGGTAGGCATTGCAACTCTAAATTTGGTTTCCAATTATTTTCGATCTAGGAGTCCATTTGCATACTTCAACATACCATTGAAAATATCTTCCCAAGGACTATTGAACTATGCCATATTCAATAACATTTGAGCTCATCTACTCAGGCATAAATTCCTTCAAAGCACGACACTCCCAAGAATCATAGTCATCATTTTATGGCTTTTCCAACATTTTTTCTACTATGATGATTCTCTACAAGAGACTGTAGCAACCATGGAACTCTCCCTTAAGTTTGATACACCAAGCACATATGTTGCCACCAATGCTAGTGTGGTTAATATCAATGTTAACAAACTTTCCAACTGTCAGATAAATCACTATCCAACACATCTCCTCCATGGTTGTTTACATCATTACCAACACACTTGTTTCTTGTAGCCATCCAGGAAATGCCAACTATCGAACAATCTCCCCCTTTGGAATTGATGGCAACACCTCTTCACTTCTTCACATTAACAACCAATCCTCATGTTTCTTCCACACATATCCTTGCATGACCCACCAATGTATTTCTCTTCTCTTCTTAGGTCATCGCAACGTACTCTCAAATAATCTTATCTCCCCCTTTGAAATCAATCGAAAAGGGCTACAAGTTGCTTCTTCTCCTTTCAATCACTAGTTGAGGCTTTGGTTGTTAATGTGCACTCTACTTCTACAGAATTCTCTTCAAGGGTGGATAACTTCATGATGGGGCACTTGAAGTCTGTCATTTAATCTTAGCTACAAACATCATAAACAAATACATGCGCATGAATTAGGTATTAGAAAAAAATGTCTTTATGTTTTCCTGTAGTTTTTGCTACTCTAGGAATTGGCCATATGGGATATGCTCCCCTTGAACATATATTGCCTCTACTCTGAATAACACTCTATTTCTAAATACCTTAGGTTTTTGGCTAAATACTTTCCCACCAAACACATCCTTTGTGCCAATTAAATGAAACTCATAGCAAATAAAATGCTCATGGTATTCTCGCCGCATGAAAATATGAGCCAATAATGATGCATTTTGGCTTACTCTTCAACATTGTTGCGACTTCATCCTCTATGCTCACTTCTCCTAAGAATTTTAATCACTTCTCCCCATGAGATCATACTCTTTCAAATATGGATTGTTTCTTAAATAATCCCAATTGCACCAAGAAATTGATACAAATTGGATACTGTACTATCCAAACTCTTATCACTTCTTCTCAAAAAGAAATTTCCACTCGCACAAAAGGTTACTCCACATGACGCAAAGACCACCAATTGACATAGCGATACAAATTGAAGGCGCTATGCCCCTATACCAATAGGTGTCATATATCATGATTGACTTATTGAGCTTTGTAATATGTTCATACCTTTACTTGTTGCAAAGGTTTTTTCCATATTTGTAAAAAATTAAAAAAATTAAAAAATATAAAGAGGGTATACCCTAAAAGAAAAATCAAAGGGTAAAAAGAATAAAAGATGGTCAAAAAAAGAAAAAGAAAATGAACCCCACCAAAAAGAAAGACCAGGAAAGTGTGAAAATCTAAATGCCACTACTTTTTACTTATGTGTAATAAAAAATTGTGTGCAGTTTGTCACCTATGCCACAATTCATGAATAATCAAACAGTTTAAACTTGGCTAGTTCATATTTCAATTTCATGTTGTAGAAATAGAGAATAAAGATCTTACCAAACAGTGTAATCTTAGCAGATCAGTAAATAGGTAGAGTGAAAAATGAGCTCAACAGTTTAATCTGAGCCCTTGGATGTAATAAGTGTAGACTTAGATAGGCATCACCATGTAAAAGAAAAGAATGTTTGATAAGGGTTTTTCAGTCTAAGTGCACCCTAATAAAGAAGTAAAAATGCTAGGTTAAGTAGGTAGGGTAGGGACATGATGGTTATAGAATAATATGTGGTGAATGATGAATTCAAATGTGTAAATCTTTTACTTTCATCATGAGGCAAAGGCATGCAGTACATGAAAGATATAGCAAGCAAGCAAAGTCAGAATAATTAACTCCCCTACTCATTTTCCCTAATTTTTCCCTAATTTCCCCTAAGTACCAAGGTATCTATCAAATTAGAGGGGCTCAACACATTTCTCATACTTCTAGAGGGACCAGACCCTCATCCCAATAATTTATAAAGCTTAAGTACTTAAGACCATTCATTAATCATTACACCCCTTCATAAATCATTTATTTCCTTGACAAAAGTTTTTCCTAAGTAAAATTCTATTTTACTTAAATTACAACATTATCCATAAAAACCCTTTTTTCACTTTAGCCTAAGTTTAAATACACACTTCAAATGTTTTATACTTGGAACTTTTCATTTCAATATGATATTGACTACTAACTTGTATTAATATATAAATCCCCTATAAAGTTTACCCAATCTCGTATTATTTTAACTATATAAATAACCGTGAAATATTTTATATCCCACCCCTAGTTAAAATATAACCATAATCTGTTTTAAAAAAGAGATTAATTAGTTAATCAGTAACTAATTAACAGCCTCGACCTTTCGCCACTTTAAAAATTGATTAATTAACCCTCACGGTTAATTAATAACCTTCCCAACCAATCCCACCACTCCGGATATGATTAAATAATCCTTAATTATATCGGGCTCGCCTCCATTAAACTCCCGTCACTTCACACCCCCGATAGTCATCCAATCACACCTCTGAGATCTGACGACTTTTGTGCATATCGTACGACCCTTTGCGACCGCACGTTAGTGTGCGATCACAAAGCGGTTTTATATACAATGCCTCCACCACGCGTCGAACAGTCTATGGAATCGTTGGCTCGAGGCCAAATATCGCCCCTTCCCCATATGTGATGCGATATAAACTGCTTACCGCCTCCAAACTAAATGATAAAATATCATGTCGTTTGCCCACTTACGTCACCCGTCCAAATCCCAAAACCCACCAATCCTTGACTTTGTATATAAAAAAAAACAATTCATCTTCGTTGTTTTATTCTGCAAACCTGTACATGCAAATAAATGTCGAGGTCAACTAGCTTGAGCTTTCAGCCACCAACTTGCTCCAAAATCTACACGTGACGCCGCCCAGAGCCATCCAGCCACACCTAGGACCTGCATTTCATTGCCTGTCCCCCAAAAACAGGTATTTATCAAATTCCTAACAAGAACCCTGGAAATACTTGTTTTCCACTGCAAATTATTTAAAAATCCAAAATTCACCATAATTCTACTAGTACTTTCATCATTCAAGTACTCGGACCTACTATTTCATTATTTCCACCTAAAAAACCTTAGTTTCCCTCATGAAATCCACAAGAACAAGTATGGAAACTCCGGTAGCCCTAAATGTTGCTCCTATTACCACCTCTCATCGTGATTTAGACTATCTGCCTCTGGAAAATAAAGACTTCCAAATAAAAGACCTAATCACTGATAAAGACCACCTCAAAGTGTTTTGCCAATGCAGAGATAACCACTTGAATGGCTATGGTGCCATAGGACTGTTGGGTGTGGAGCTTGATATCTTCTGTATTCAAAGGTTTCAACTGGATGTATACCCTAGGAAGACTATACACGCCTCCACGCGGAGGGGTGTGGGGGGTACTTGTCCCCCCCGTGGGGTTCCAGGGGGTAAAGCCCCCCCGGTTGGGGGGTTTGGGGGCTAGCGGTCCCCCGATGGGGGTTCGGGGGCAGTGCCCCTGAAGCTAAAAATAGATGTAAAATTGCCTTGTAAAAGTCTAGTAATTTTTAGTCAATCTAGGCCGTTCATTAGGAAGATGATTTGATAGTAGAAGTTATGTTTAATTTAGGGCCTTTTTCCCTAGAAGGCAACTCCTCACTATATATGAGGGAATTGTATTGCGTCTATGTATATCGATATTCTAAGTGAGGAAGAGAGAGGAGATTGGGAGTGAAGAGGGTGTTACAATAGATCTGTTGTAGGTTGTATCTCTTGAGTTTTGCTGGATAATATAATAAAAGAAGGATTCGCTGTTTCTCGTGGATGTAGCCCAAACTGGGTGAACCACGTATATCTGTGTCTCTCTTGTATTATGCATTTTCTGTGTTTATATTTCTGCAATATTTTATGTGTTCCACTTCTCCGTAATATATAATTTCTAACAACCCTGTTATCTCTATCACTTTCCATATCTGCATCAACATATCCCTGTAGAGCAATGTTTGAACCACCAAATCATAATTCTTGATTTGTAGTACCTTTCAAATACTTGAGAATCCACTTCACCACCATCCAATGCTTTTTTCCTGGATTGTTCATGTACCTGCTTACAACTCCCACTACATGTGCAATATCAGGCCTTGTGCAGAACATTGCATACATTAAGCTTCCAACTGTTGATGCATATGGAACTTTATACATATGAGCCATTTCTTCCTGAGTCTTGGGACACGCCTCCTTACTTAATTTGAAATGGCTAGCCAAAGGTATGCTAACTGGTTTTGCATTCTGCATATTAAACTTTTTCAACACCTTTTCTATGTACTCACTTTAAGACAATGTGAATTTGCGATTCTTCCTGTCTCAAGTTATTCTCATACCAAGGATTTGTTTTGCAGCACCCAAATCCTTCATTGTAAACGAGTTTGCCAATTTCCTTTTGAGCACATTTATCTCCTGCATATTAGAACCTGCAACAAGCATGTCATCTACATACAATAACAATATAATATAACTGCCATCATTTTTCCTTTTGAGATAAACACAATGATCAGAGTGACACCTAGTATAACCTTGTTTAGACATAAACCTATCAAATTTTATATACTACTACGTTGGAGCCTATTCTAAGCTATACCAGCTCTTCTTCAACCTGCACACTAGTTTCTCCTTCCCTTTTACCTCATATCCTTGTGGCTGTTGCACATATGTCTCTTCCTCCAAATCCCCATGGAAAAAGGTTGTCTTTACATCTAACTGCTCAAGATGTAAAGCTTTAGCTGCTACTAGACTTAAAATAGTTTTAATTGAAGTCATTTTAAAAACAGGAGAAAATATTCCATCAAAATCAATACCTTTCTTCTGTGCAAACCCCTTCACCACAAGTCTAACTTTGTACCTCTGTTTTCCTCCATCTTCTTCCTTCAACTTGTAAACCCATTTATTCTGCAATGTTGTTTGACCTGCAGGCAACTTGACTAAGTCTTAAGTCTGATTATGTGCTAAGGAGTCCATCTCTTCTTTCATGGCTTGCTCCCACTTCTTCTTGGTTTCTACCTACACAACTTCTTCATAACATTCTAGTTCACCAGAATCAGTCAACAGTACATAATATAATGAAGGAGAGTATCATCCAGGGGGTCTACTTATCCTAGTAGATCTTATAACACCACTTTCAAGTGTTTGAGGTGCTTGTTGCTATTGTGGTTGTTGTTCTAGTTGTTGATCATTATGATTTTCAAGGACCATCACTTTTCCTGTGATATCATCAAGCACTGTGTATTCTCTGTTTTCTTTTTCATGTTTATTTCTTTGCAGCTGATTCTTATACAAAACTTTTTCATTGAATATTACATCTCTTCTCCTAATGATTTTGTGACTCTCATAATCATATAAGAAATAACCAAAATCATTAACACCATATCCAATAAAGGTATATTTCTTTGATTTTGCCTCAAGCTTTGTTCTATTTTCTTTATTAATATGGACAAAGGCCTCACAACCAAAAGGCTTTTAAAAAGAGTAGTTTACCTTTTTACCTGTCTATGCCTCCTCTGAAACACCACCATCCAAGGAACTTGAAGGCCCTCTATTTATTAAGTAAATAATAGTATCTACAGCATCTAACCAAAATTGTAAAGGCAATCCTGCATGCAATCTCATGCACCTTGCATGCTCCATGATTATTCTGTTCATCCTTTCTGACACACCATTTTCTTGTGGTGTTCTTAGAACTGTCTTCTCTTTGTAAATTCCATGCTCTGAACAATACCTATCAAACTCTTTGATGCAATATTCACCTCCATTGTTTGATCTGAGACACTTCAATTTCTTTCCTGTCTTAATCTCATCCAAATCTTTCCATTTCTTGAAAGTATCAAATGCATCAAATTTATTCTTAATACAATAAATCCAAGTTTTCCTAGTTGCATCATCAATAAAAGTAATATAATAATGAGAGCCACCGAGAGATGATATGTGAGCATGTCCCCATATATCTGTATGCACAAGCTCTAATTTTTTGCTCTTCTTTTCTTTCCCGACTTTCAGAAATCTGACTTTCTTCTGTTTTCCATAAATGCAATTCGCACAGAAGTTCAAATCAACATTCTTCAAACCCGGCAACAAATTCCTTGAGTGAAGAATCTTCATCCCCTTTTCACTCATGTGTCTGACACTATGATGCCATAATGTTGTATCTACTCCTTTGGAAATTAAAGCATTAGCATAGTTAGAAATACCATTGCATAAATACAATGTACCAACCTTTTCGCCATTTTCTATTACCATGGCTCCTTTGGTGACCTTCCAAGATTTATCTGTGAAATTTGTCACACAACCTTCACCGCCTAACTTCCCTGTTGAAATCAAATTTTTCTTCAGATCGGGAACGTGCCTTACCTCCTTTAATGGCCATTAGTTTCCATTCTGCTATTTTACAAGAACCTTACCAATTCTAACAATTTTACAGGGTTTATCATCACCCAAATGGACTTGTCCAAAATCTCCTTGAACATAGTCATGAAAATATTTCTTATCAGGTGTGGCATGGAATGAGGCCTCTGAATCTACGACCCAGGAATCAATAATATTTTGGAAATAAAGAACCAAAGCATCTTGTAACACCTCACTTATCACATTTGCTTCATGATTGTTTTCTTGTTGTGCATCTCCTTCTTTTGCCTTCCGAGATCTACAGTCTTTTTTAGGTGTCCTTTCTTTCCGAATTTCTAGCACACTATCCTCGATCTGGACTTGGATCCGCCTTTCTTTCATTTACTACAATGTCCTGAGCTCTTTCCTCCTTTCAGTTTTCTTCCCCTAGACTTTGCACTCAAGGCATTGCCTAATGTCTCACCGGAGCTTTTCCGTCGCATTTCCTCGCTAAGGATTGCACCGACAATATCATCAAACTTTAAAGTACTAGATCCAGAGACAGAGTTACTAATGGCCATAACTAAACCATTCCAACATTCTGGCAATGAGCACAGAAATAACAGAGCCCTATCTTCATCATCAAAACTTACCCCTATAGAACTTCACTGACTTGTAATTGTATTAAAATTATTTAAATGGTCTGCAATAGATCAACCTTCTAACATCTTCATATTAAATAAACACTTCATAATAAATACCTTATTTGAGGCCAAGGGTTTTTCATATATTTTGGCCAGTGCCGACATTAAGCCCTATGTTGTCGTTTCCTTTGAAATATTAAATGCTACTAACACCGTTAGGCACAGCCGTATTGTTCCGAGTGCCTTTCTGTTGAGAATATCCCATTCTGTGTCTATCATACTTGTCAGCTTCTTTGTCGTTCCGCTCAATGTTAGGTACAGATCTCTCTGATACAGATAATCTTCCATCTGCATCTTCCACAGTTGGTAGTTTTGGCCGTTGAATTTTTTGACCCTAAACCTACCATCTTCTGCCATTTCTCCCACTCGAACGAGGAACCCTTCTTCCCTGCGCATTTTTCATCCAAATAGACCTTCGGCTCGAATACCAGTTGTTAGAAATTATATATTATGGAGCAGTGGAACACATAAAATATTGCATAAATATAAACATAGAAAATGCATAAAACAAGAGAGACATAGATATACGTGGTTCACGTAGTTTGGGCTACATCCACAGAGAAACAACCAGTCCTTCTTTTATTATATTAGCCAGCAAACTGAAGAGATACAACCTACAACAGATCAGCTGTAACACCCTATTCACTCTCAGTCTCCTCTCTCTTCCTCACTCAGAATACCGATATACATAGACGCAATACAATTATCTCATATATATTGAGGGGTTGCCTTCTAGGGCAAAAATCCCTAAATTAAACATAACTTCTACCATCAAATCATCTGCCTAATGAACATCCTAGATTGACTAGAAATTACTAGACTTTTACAAGGAAATTTGACATCTATTTTTAGCTTTGGGGCCGCTGCCCCCAAACCCTCGTCGGGGGACCGCTGGCCCCCATACCCCCCAGCCAGGGGGGATTTACCTCCCTGGACCACCACCCCCGGCGTGGAGTGGTGTACAATGTTCATAGGGTATACATTAGGCTGAAACATTTGAATACAGAAAATAATCAGGCTCCACACTCAATAAGGATTGTGGGAATCCAACCTCCCAATGTACTTTCTCCCTTCTGTTCATGTTTTCCTGATATAATTCATCGGTGCCATGCAAACTATGACCCCATCCATAGAGCAGTCATGTCTCCTGACCAAACAGCCATTTTCACAATAACTGTTGAATCAATCAATGAAATGATGGAATTTCATCCTAGTCAGGCTCTCACCCCCATTTCCATTGGAGATTTACTTGAGAAATCAACCAAAATGTCCCAATCTGAAATCAATTGCCTCTGCCAGACCTTCATATTAAAAAAATATCAAACTAAAGACCCACCTCTTTATATGTCAGTTTTTTTCACAGATAGTAAAATCATAGTTGATATGATATCTACAGTTATGGGATTCAAAACTAGTGAATATGTGGATGAATTAACCCTAGTGTTGATGTCTATCTTTACCGCTAGCCAACCTCCTGCTATCAAGTATGATTATGCCTCCTTTATTGCTGATAAAATTCAGGACAAGTTCATGAGACTGGAGAATGAAAGGGTTTTCAAGTTTCCACTTTCATATATCACCTCATCCTCTACTATTAATAAGACAAATTCCCATTTTCTATCAAGAAACTTGATATTAAGGGTAATCCAAGGTCTGTCATCTTTTGAACTTCCATCTTCCATAGGACTTTTACTTGCCCTTATTTCTATAATGAGTTCATTGATCAATTTGTCCACCCAGTGACCACCTTGCCGACAGGGAATTCCCCTCCCAGAATTAGTGATGATATTAAAAATATCCTTCAGCTCTCCAAACAGTACCGAGTGGGTGACTGATATTTATACCAAAATTACATAGAGATCAGGGTATATGGGTGTGAGCTTTCCCCATTCAAGCTACCTAGGTATGTTCTAATGAGACTATTTGCATTGGAATATTACAGATAGATGATAAACTCCGATTTGGTTAATTTTACTAAAGCCAAAAAGAAATCACAACTCAGAATTACGAATGACTTAGGCCCTTTTATCTGCAACACTAGGAAAGCATGGAAAGAAGTAGAAAAAATTCTAGAAGATCATCTAAAATTAAACAAAAGTTTTAGCTAGATTCCATATGACCCCTATAGCTTCATCTGTGATAGAAGGATGAAAAATAGACTATCACCATAATTGCATCAGAGAATTCCTGAGATTGAGCAATTTGCTAATATGAATGAATAGAAGGAAGGGACCCTAGTAGAAACAGATAATGATTAGGTCAACATAGAAAATGTAATGAAGGATCTTCAAAAGACACTTGACCTAGATTCTTTTGGACAAGTGCAATTTGAGACTTATCAAAGGTCAACATCATGGATTAGTGCCTCAACAGATAGTACCTCACAAAGGCACTCACAGGAGACCAATACACCACTTCCAGGGACATCCTAGGGAAAAGAACCAGAGACCAGCACCCAAGCAATAGAGCAATCAATCATGTTCAAGCAACCTGAAACTTATCAAGAACAGGCTCAAACACAGGCTCACTTAACTCAATTCAACATGGGAGAGCCCCTAATTTTTCCGACACCTCTTAATGAGGAAAAGAACAAAAAGAGAGACAGGGAAGTAGCTACCCCTGCCAGTGGCCCATCAGACCAGCCTGGTGCTAAGAGGCACAGGCTAAATCCTCATTCAGAAGAGTAATTTTTTGGGGAAACTACAAAGAGCTAGAGGAAAGAAGCTACAGACGGTCATCAGACATTCCGACCAGGTGGGACACCTTTTAGTTCACAGAGACAGGAGTTAGAGAGACAATAAAGTGCTGAAGTGTCATCCTTCGATCCTCCAAGAAATGAAAACCTAGATATTAAAAATAAATTCAAAGAAATAAAAGTGAAGAATGGGCCATTAAGGATCCAGGTCTACAATCAGTATTTGAAAATGGCTCCCACCAATCGGAATAGGTTGATGTCAGCCTATGACATAGAGGAGGGAAAAATTCAAATAAGATTCTTCAAGCTCAAAGTACAACAGCCTCAGACAATTGCAGATTACCTTCAAACAGATTTTGAGGTCATGGCAAAAGACATTCATCCCTTGGATCAGATTGAGTTGCACAAGCAAACAGGGGAAATGGTGTACTCTACATTAACCAATAAAGCTATGATGGCCCAAAGATTAGAAAATCCTTTGAATAATACAACTGCTCAGTTACAGCTAGAAAGAGCTTCCTCACAGGCTAAAGACAACATAATTAAATCTTTGGAGGAATTAATGATTGGATTGGGTCATAACCCAAAGGATGTAAAGGTTGCAAAGGCCTTAATAAAGAAAAAAGATGAAGACATAGCTACCTTGAGAAAACAACTAAAGTTATCACCAACAAGACATCCACAAACTGCAAAAGTTGTTCAGAAGAAGTCTGAAGAAGAGCTTATGGACATAGTCCTCAAGCTTAATGAACAATTAAAGGAGACTAAACAAGAGTTCGAAAAATCATTGAAGAGCAAGTAGGGAGAGTCGACCTCTCATCCTCAAAATGTGATACCAGTAGTGTCCACTGCAGTCCCCTCAACACTTGGAACAACTCTGGCCCCAAATGTCCCCTTGGTCACAGCAGAGGTAATTACATGTATAGTTATAGGAAGAGCACCAGTAGGAACTTCAGGGTTAAGCACAGAGGAATTGATAAAATCAATGGAGGAGTTGAAGCTCCAAGTCTCTGAATTGCAGAAAGTAAAAGAATAGTTTGTTACCTTAGAATATAAATATGATCTTTTAAAGATAAATTTTGCTGAAAAAGTGAGGGAAAATAAAGGATTAGCTTAGCAAGTGAAATCATTAAAGAAGGACTTCACTTTTGACAACTCCTTTGCAGACATTAGAAATATTCTTTGGACCAACATCATTCAGTCAATAAATGATGTTTGGTCATCTATACAAATAATTTTTGAACAGATTGATTTGGTAAAAGTAGCTCTTAAAGAAATCCAGAGAACTAAAGAAGATCTAGGGAGAAAGTATGAGGAAGCCACCAGGCTAATAAATTATTTGAATAGAAAAAATAAGTACCAGCTAGAAAAACTGGGCATTGAAGATAGAACTGGGGCTATTCTGGAAGTCAAAAAGGTATTGACCAAAAGGTCTCTGATGCCGAATTTGGAAAGGAGATGCCAGAACATGCAAGAAAAAATTAATTTTTTTTTGGAGAAATTTGGCATTTTACAGAGCAAACGACTTCCTAGTCCTTTAGTTATTAATGATAAATTGATGAGGCATATAGATTATGTTGAAAAATTAGCTCAATCTGCAGATAACCAGGCCTGCACGTCAGCTAGTGCATCAACACCAAAGGCACTACCTACAGACAGAGTTCTCTATGACAGTCTAGAAAACATTTTTTATGTTGAACATGAGTTAAAGCATTTGTTTCCAGTTCAGCCTAATTTTGTTAAATACACAGAGGCTGATGAAATCTTTAGGAAACTTCAAAGGACAAAAATACTACAGGAAACATGCTGTACAGATATGACATCAATTTTGTGATTTATCCTTGGTAAAAAAGTAAACTTTTATTATTTACCATAGTCAATTATGATAAAAGAGGGTGAACAAGGATCAAACAGGTAAAGAGTATCAGAACAGATCAAAGAGTATCAGTAAGAAAATGAGAAACAGAATAGCTAGTACAAATTTACGAGAAAAACAAGAAGATGCTTCATCCTCCAGCTCATTCACAAAAACATGGACAACAAGCCATCAATTTACTTTATCTTCTATCTTCGAGACCATCTGTCTCTACTTTGATGTAACATATAGTTAGTCATCCTAGAATATATCTCTCTTTCTCATGAGATATTTTATTGTGAAATTTTGTATAAATACTCCCTCATTCGGAGTGTTGAGGGTGGATTCTTAGACATTTCTGTAAGATTGATTATTTTGGAAAAAAAGTATTTTTGAACAATTTTTGTATGGCTGGCTAGATGAAGAAATAATACAAAGGACTTTTCACACGATTCATGTGTCAAACACCGGACAAATAAGTATTCTATATCTCATGTGTTATTGTTTTCTTGTTTAATATTTCAATTATGTTTCATATTTGAATATTAAAACGAAAAAGTGTAATTCAAAAAGTACTTAAGTGCACTCTGTTTTTAAAATCATTTTTATTCTAAGTGTTTTTTTCTAAACTATCATAGGCAAAGAATTCTTAATTGCTCCTGCTTCTTAGTTCATCATTTTGATCATTTAGTAAAAAATTCTTAATTTCTTTTTATTGGTGATTATCCAAGTTCTCACTTTTTAAAACATGTTGAAGTATTCTTAATTGCCCTTCTTCCTTTTTAAGTTCATCACATCCCTTCAAGTTACCATTTGCTCCCTGTTTAGCTATCGTGCCCTGTGAAGCCATCCTTTGTTGAAAAGCCAAATCCAGTTAAGCTATTTTTTGTTGACTCTATTAGCCCAATGGCTTTTAATACTTAGTTCTATCCATCTACTCTTGAATTCTACCACCAAACACAATCAAAGCCCCTCAAGCTTTCATAACTAAAATAATATATGATAAAACAAAGCTAAATCGTAAAGAGAGAGCCCTCTCCGAGTACAGATTGGCTAGATTCTGTACTTAAAAGTTGGTTTGTGGTTACCTCGAACCCTTTTCCATTTTCTTACAACTTCAGGGAAAATTTGAGTGATAACATAGTGGCGACTCCACTGGGGAAGCCAATTCCTCAAGCATAATAAATCTTTAAGAAAGTTTAAATATCATATCTAAAGAATCTTGAAGAAAACATAGAAGTTGTTTGTTGATATCAATTAAGAAAAAACTAAAAACTAAAAACAAAAACTAAAAATTAGGCTTCAAAAAGGACTCGTTACAATCCCAATCCACCACAAGTGTTTGAGAATCCTAATCTGATCCTTAGAATTCTTAGGAGATAGGAAAGTCAAGAAAGTTCTGTTAGTTCTCTGCCCACCTACAGATCAAGATCCTGTCCTGTTAGGTGGATTTATCTTGAAGACGAACCCTTTGATGAACACTTTGAAACCTCTTCGTTTTGTTGGGTTGTGTTATATTCTTTCCACATAGTTAACAGGGGGTTTGAGGGGTACCCGTAACCCCACTTTATGGGGTCCGGGGAAGCGCCCCTGAAAATTTTGGTTTTGGACCCTATGTTAGGTTGGGC